>JACXGM010012867.1:0-10390 GCA_016801145.1 Umbra pygmaea
GCTCTTGTTTTTGTTCCCTCCCCCCATCACCAGACACCTGGTTTTGACTCTGCCTGGAACAAAACCAAGGCCGCCCCGTATCGACATCCTGCGGACTTCACCTTGGGACTATTACCAGACACAGAAATCTCCAGGCCTACACACACACATGAACTCTCACACACATGTACTGATACACCTCCCTTGCCCCATACCCCGCCTTCGCAGCTTCATACCCACCAGCCTGATAAGCCGTATCTAGATAGCGCCGTATGATGGCTGCAATCGGGATGGGTGCCTATCCCGCTGGTTTTCCCTCATTGCCCTTTTTCCCGCTCCCCACCACCCCTGTTGCTAGTCCTGTTCAGAGTGTGTACTTAAATGTGCTAAAATTGCTGAGGTGTTTTTTTCATGTTACCACACTGTATGTGGCATAATATGGGGCTCTCTTTTTTTTTTCCCCTCATCTTTCCTCATGTAATGCTGTATTGTTTTTCTAATTCCTGTCTTCCTGTCCTGTCTACCCGGTGATGTTCTTTTTGTTGTTGTATGGACGGGTTGATGGCTAATTTCACTGATTACTTGTGTATACTTGTGATTATGTGACAATAAAGTTAAAGTTGAAAGTTGAAGTTAAGCATCTGCCTCAAATTTCAAGTAAAAACAAAATGGATGAATGAATTATTTTAATTCATTATTTTGATTTTTGTTAAGCTGTGAATTGCCTTCTGCAAGTCAACATGACTATACAATTATTGTTGTTTCAACTTAGCATTGCAAATTCAAAATAAAGTGAACTCATTAATGAGCATTCTGTTCGCTTATCCCCATTAGTGGGTTCAACTTAGTCATTTCAATTACGTAATGTCTTTGAATTAGGGTATCAAGTTAAGATGATCTAAAAGAATGTTTAACTTAACAATGAATTATAAAAACACACAAATTTGAGTACAAAACATTTTTTTAAATTAAAACCAATGTTAAGCCAATATAATCTATACATAAACACATCAATCATGCAATCATCTCAAACTTGTAATCAGTACTTTATTCTGTACAAAACTTCCATTGGGTGTAGGTCACATAATGAGGCTAAGATAAATAGAAGGGTTATGCGTGAGCTTACACTATAAGGGGTATCCCAAGCAGACTCCACAAGTATTTCTCAGTGTGTGTATAGAAGGTGGATGATGGGAAGTGTTTCCTGCATTTGTCTGCACTGCCTGTTGTCAACCAAGAAGTTGGTCATGCTGAATGTAGGCTAGATAGTGTGGGAGATTTTTCCTTGTAATTATAGCTAACAGAACAGTAACCAATAAGTAGAAGAAATGCAATGTAGCAATAAAATGAGAAAAGAGTCTATACTTTGCTGTTGGGGGTTAGTGCCAAGGGTCAACTAGAATGTATAGAAATAATTGTGAAATATTACTCTGTACTGTATGGTATTCCCTAAAAGCTGTAGATCTTGCGAACATCGTGGAGCAGAGACAAAAGTTATACAATATTAGTAAAGTAACTTATAAAATTATGGAAGAAGTTGATTAACTGTAGAATGCAGATATCTTTAGGAGACAAAAGGAAGGAGGCCTTGAAGCTCACAGCAGTGGGTCATTGGTGTTAAATGCTAATGGAATTGGGGGGAAACAAATCCAAGATCTACTTCAAAGCAACAGGTCTCCTTACAAGCAGTTGCCAAATGGGAGAGAAAATGCATCTCTTGTCAACCATTGATTGGTGGGTTTGAATTCAAAATGTTACTGAACTGACCAATTGTTATCATTATCGAGTTCTGTTGAGTGATGTCATGATGTCTATATATTTTTGGGAGTCCTTGTGTGACTCACTTCTCTCTAGGCTAAAGATGGGAAGTGTTGCGTGATATACCGAAATCACTAAAGGAAAATGTTAACTGAACATGGATTAAGCAAAGAAATCTCATCTGGACCAGTTTAACAAGGTGGAAGAGAGAACTGTACAAGGACAACACCGACAAACATCCAGCAGAGGGTGCTGTAGAAGGACACTGGACAACTGCCTCCCTGAGCAGGGGAAAAAGAAAGCATGTTCTTATCTGATGGACAAAACCAATAGTTTTAACACAAGTCGACCAGGACTCCTCTTGGAAGAACACGAGCCTACAGAGAATTTATGATCATGATAAGTGAGCTAGGCTCCTCCTAGCATGACCAAAATGAAGTTTGGATGGTCATTAAGAAATTGATCCTCAGAGGAAGGTTCTGAGACTGTTTAACATTACAGAAGTAAAAGCAGGCAACTATTATCATTACAAAACCATTGCAAGTCAAAAGTTGAAAATATTAAAACTATTATTGGCCATATTGAATGTTGAAGCAATGCAATAAATGTTTTGAGTAATTATCGACAGTATTATCAATAAGGATGTATTACGGGATTAAAAGTATAATGATGTTTTTAGAGAATACTATGATTAATCTGAAAAGGTTACAATGGAGGTTGGTTATTATAGCTAATCAATATACAATAGAGTTTGGTTTTGTTTATGCTATTGATATTTCTTATTTTTCTTATATTGGTTTTTCTTATTTGGTAGAATGTAGAAATGAATGGGAATTATGGTAAATGCATTATGGGTTAAAATGGGATGTAGGGTGTTTTATAGAATAGCATTATATTATGTGAAAGCTGTTGATTTGAATATGTATGGTATTATTTAGGTTTGGGGTTGGTTGTGTTTAAATATATATGTGGAATGTTTTAAATGTTTAGGTTAGAGATAATCGCTTTTAGGTGTCTGGTCCATTAGATCTTCACACTGGGAATGAACAAGATGTTTTATTAGGGGCAGTAAAACCATTAGGAGAGGAGGGGCTTTTTATGTGTGGACAGATAGGCTATAAAAAAGGGAAGCTGTACATTGTCCAAATTTTGCAGAAATGGACTGGTCGCAAAGCAAGTCAATAACTGTTTAGTTTGATAATTTTATGTGAATGCAACAACAAACAATTTTTTACTTGGAATATAACTTACTTGGGATATAACATACCAGAAAGCAATTTGCTTTGGTAAGTGAGAGGCATTTATTATTCTCAAAATATGGATAATTGGTGGAAGTGTTCGCAAATGGAACTTATGACTATTTTTTGTCACTCAGAAACTCAAGGTGTATGTACTTGTTGGAAAAAGGTTCTTGATGGCCAATAAGCTTTGTGGGATCTGGAAGAAAGATTATCCATCTGAGCCCCAGGCCTAACAGAATTAATAACCTACTGAGTAACTATACTTTTTAATAAAAGCAAGAACTTTAAGATAATTGGGCTTCACCAGTTATTTAATTTTTACAAATAGTTTTCTCGACTGACATGGATTGATGTAAATAAGTTTGAAATTGGTGTTAAAGACTGGTTAAAGTCCTTCAAGGGTTGGTGACAGAATTCCTCTGAGACATTGTGTACTAATGACAAGATTCTCCCAAATATTCCTGAAATTGTAGAGTTGGGTCTCTTCTCTATTAATAAGGAATCAGGAGATATGGTCCATGTTGTTTTGGATTATGGGCATTGTGATTTGCTGTTACCAACCATATAACAAGTCCACTTTGAAGTGGTTACGTCAAACATCCATCTCTAGTCAAGAATGTTTAAGATCTATTAATATTAGTAAGTTATATCTGAATATTGCATTAGGTCTATAACTTAAACTCGTTCAATCTAGTTTGTTGGATAGGAATCTGAGCCTGGAAAAGCAACTGCAGTGAATTTTGTTTTCCGACAGGTAATTAAGGAATATTTATGACTTGCTATGCGACTGCTTATTTCTGTTCCAGGTGTTCAGCCTAAATTGTTCTAGAAGTTAAAAATAAGACCCAAATTCAAATAACCACAGCCAGTCAGCTGTGTATTGTTTTTTTGATCACAGATTAGTAGACCGAGCCACGGTTACGATTTGTCGCTCTCTGTATCATTGCCAATATTTATATGTATCATTCAATCAGAGGAATAAGGTAATACACAAAGGTTTTAACTGAATTAAATAAGGACATTGAAACGAATATGGATGACATACCTCCCGTTGAACGGGAAGACATTAGACAGACTCCAGGGAGATTGCTGGGGGCTGCTCAGGGAACCGTTGCTACTAATGCCCCTCCCGATGTAAGATCTAGAACTTTCATGTTAAATAGATTGTGGAATAGTCTATCAAAAACTGAACGTAACTATTTGAAAAGTGAAAAAATAACTTGTGGGTATTGGATCCGACGAGGAGCCTTAGAGCTCTCTAGAAATCAACCGGGAATTGAAGGTTGCCAGTTCAGTGAAAACGTATTGCTAAAGGGGTTCGCCAGTTTGACACCCCAACACGCTGGGGCCCTTGCGCAGGCTGTGATGTCATCTGAGTGTGATGGAGATGAGCATCTGGCTGCTGAAATGGACAGCAACACAAACATGCGTTCAGAATGTCTGGTTGATGGAGAAACCAACAGTGACCATAGGGGCAAACTGAGGTTCCTCGTGGGGCAAACGCATGCAAATATTTATAGGATGAAAGGTGCGGGTGTTGTTGTAGAGTTACACCTTATCCCCCTGGAGATATTCCGGTATAATGGCACAAGAAATACTAGACCTTGAACACCACATCTGGGGTTTGACGATGTGGATTTAAAGCGCCAATTTTATGCATCTGAGGAACGAGTCAGGGGATGGCAAACTCTGCCGCGTGGTTTTCCTTGGAGGGGGACATTTCCCATAAGAATAGAGTATTTTCCTGATTGGGAAGCAAGAGGTGCATGGGAGGCCAGAAATCTTAGGCGCCCATATGGCAATACAGCACCCATTTCTGCCTCCAGGTTGTGGCCACCACCTGAAAGACCAGAGCGCTTCATTACGCGTAAGGTGAAGGAAAATGCAGCTTTGCCTGGCAGAGGTCGCTGTCGAACCATAAATAAAATAGGATCACCTGCAACCCATGCTAATGCAGAATCAATTCAACTTAAAGCTAATGCACCTGTATGGTTACCAAGAGACAAATGGTACGCTCTTTCGCCTAAAGAACGATCAGAACGCAGAGAGCATTATGAAAATATAATCAAAGCAAATGGCAATAAACAATAGCCATTAGCCAATTGACAGTTGGGGACCTTGGGGCGTAATTGTAAAACATAATAATATTTTTTCTGAGGTGAAAATGACAAGTTCAACGAAACCTAAATGCAGTGGTGGCGCCAGAGTATTTTTTTTGGCATAACAATGGTGGGGCTAATCCACACAGTTGTGGGGATCAAATCAACTTCTGAATTTCAATATGAATACAATAGAATAGAGTAAAGCATAACATCATTCCCAGTAGCTAGAAAGACCACGCCGGACTGACTAATTTTTTCACACTATTTCAACTTGTTAATTTTGTCTGGCAAACCTGCCCACTACACACCCAATAGGGATGGGCAGATCGATCCTAAAATATAGGCTATATTTAGTTTTTTTAGATGGATTCTAGCGTAAATAGGATCAGATACCAATTTCATTTTCTCTGTTCTACGTTGTAGCCTAACCTTTTCCAAAGAATAGAACTGCCAGTGCGATGTTCCATTATAGTGAACATACACACACACACTGTTGACGGAGAGTCAGAGCGAGAGCGCAAGCTGCGATAGTTAACGGAGTTAACACTCCAAAATCGCTCCAATTTTTTTGAAAGTCATAGGCCTATTCAACCCTGTATTATGCCTAAGCGTGTAATAGACCCGCTGGTCCATTGGGTTTGGCGTGTCAGTTTCACGGTATGCCTCACCGAGGCGTGAGTATTACACGCATTATATAGGCCCTCTACCAACAGGGGGAGATACTTTTCGTCAATGCCAACAATTCCCTGCGGGCGAAAGAGAAGAAAAGTATATCACAGCTTCCTTACCTGCTACTAGGTAAGATGAAGATAAATCGTTGATATTTATTAATGTATTTTAATTCATTCATTGCTTTTGTTGAACTGATCATGTCGTGTCCAGTTGGGTCTATTTAGCTAAGCAATCGTTTATCCTTATTTTGTGTATTTTAAATAATCCTGTAAAGTTTTGTAAACATTGTTTTAGCCTACGTCACCTAGGTGCATTCGTGAACTGTACGGTTAAAGCTAACGTTACTGTTTCTTATTTTGCTAATATTCATGCAGTTTACATGTTAACAAAATAGAATTGTTTACATTATTCAACATTTGCATCAAGATTATCTTTTTTATTTTGATACAGATCTGTATTTTTAATGTGAGAAATTCATGCTTGATGCAAGATAAATAACCTTGTTTTTTTCCTTTCTTTAACAGCTCCTGTTAACTACCACCCGTATCCCTATTACCTCCACAGTACTCCTTTATTAATAACTCATCGGCTCTTTTAAGAGCCACTCCTATTATCGTCAGCACAAACACAGACACACACAAACAGACACACACAAACATACACACACAAACAGACACACACAAACAGACACACAAAAACAGACACATACAAACAGACATTCTCTTTCTCTGTTTGTCTCTCTGTTTGTCTCTCTTTCTGTCTGTCTCTTTCTGTCTGTCTCTCTGGCTGTCTCTCTCTCTCTGTCTGTCTCTCTCTCTCTGTTGCGATCTCTTCTCGAAGACCTACTGTCTTCAAGTGAGTATTGTCTGTTTTACTGTCCAAAACACACAATCCTGACCATTTGAACATGCCTATTGCATTATTTTTTTCTGACAATGTGTATGTCTCACTTATACAACATAGTATTGTTGAAATGGCTAATCAACAATACAACTGGGAAGCAGAAGATGAAATGTTCCTTGCTGATATGCTTCTGGCTCAAGAAAAAGTAAGACCCTAACCTTACCATGTTGGTGATAATACTAAAGTGTGGGAATTAGAGAGTGATATTTGTATAGCTGTATTTCAGTGTTGCCATAAAATGCTATCTTTCTGCCATCCACGGAAAAGAAAGCCAAGGCCAAAGCAGACTCTGCTACAGGCAGTACTTTTCAGGTCCGTTGGGTGGAAAGAAATACAGAAGGATGTCCACTGCTAAAAAGAAGCAGAAGCGGAGAGACACAAAATCGTGCTTCAGCCACAGGTAGTCTTAAGATTACTGTGGCCATTGGATCCAATATGGAGTTTGGTATTTCTTAGCTAAGATCAAGCCCTATGTAATTAAATTTTGTTTTTCTTGTTACTTTTCATAACATTGACCACTAAAATGGGGGTGTTTCTTTTATTTTGTCTATGCAAACCCTTAGGATTAACAGGGTTCTATTTTTGGTCATATGTTAAACTGTGCCATTAGAAAGACCACAAGGTGGATCTGTTACGTATGTTTTGACATAATCTATTTTTGAATGTATATTTGCTGTCAAACTAGGATTATAAATGCATTCTGCAACATTAACTTTAATGTCAACTAATCCAAAGATGTGAAATTGAAGTGAAGAAGCCATGTAACATTTCCGTGTTATAGCCTGAAGTCACCAAAGAGACATTGTATTTTTATACCAACTACAACCTGTTTCTAACTATCTTTTTAGTTTCTGTGGTTCCCAGTGAGGACTCTACTCTTTTTGAGTCAGCTGAGGAGGTTCTCACAGTGACCCAATCAGACTCCTCTCAACAGTTATTTGGTAAGATGAAACCATACTGTAATTAAGATGAAACCATACTTTAATTAAGCAAGTTAGTTAAAAGAATGAAATGGATGTTTTATTTTATCTGTTTTTCAGAGAGTGAGATGAACAAACTGCAGGACATTCTGCAGACCTCAGAAGATATTCCAGATGCAAGTGGGCCTCCTTCCACCTCCACATCATGGGGCTTGCGCCAATCTGCAGCCCAAGATGAGTGGCGGAAAGCGAGGTCTTACCATCTGAGCTGCTTGCTGTCTTGCAACGTGGTTCCAGAGAAGAACTGCAGCAACTGCACATCTCCTGCCATCATTCGATGTAGAAACGGCATGCTAGAGGAGCGGCTGTGTATGGAGTGTGACATACACATCCACAAAAAACACTCCATAACAGGGAGTCCTGCATTGGGGGAATTTACAAGCCCATTGCGCCAACAGTGTGCTGCGTAAAGCAAGATGGCAGATATACACTAGTCAATCAAGGTAGTGCTTTGATCTTTTTAGTAAAGTGGTTGAATTTGTGTCCTTGTTTTTATTACAATTTTAATTTAATAATAATAATAATTGTCTAAAGCTTCTCACTATTTATTGAACTTCTCTTTTCAGTATGTCTTTTGCCTACAGTGAGACCTGTCCAGTTGTGCATGTGTGATCCAGCAAACATAACAAAATCAGCTGGTAGAGCAGTCATTATGGTTTGCATAAATGGTATGAACTATGGCTTTATATTTTTCTCTTGTCCATTGCAGAGGTATTCTCACAACATAACCATTAATTAAATGTACTGCTTTTTCTATTTATAGGTCGGTATGATTTGCATTTGCCAAACTTGTCTTGCAAATTATGTCTGGCACAGTGGACCCCTGACATAAGTGACCTCTTACGCAGTGGGTATTGGCCAGCATCTGTGAATGCTGACACATTGTTTACAGTCGATGTCTTCATGTCGTTTGAAGAGATGAAAACTGTGGCTCCCAGTTTGTTGCGTCAGGGTTTTTTGCAGATGTTGGAGAGGAGGACCTGTCAATTTGGAAGGGTAAGATCAGCGTGGTGTAAGGAATACTCCTGGGGTAAGAAAGAACAATGTTTATTATGAACAGGTAACTTATCTTCCAAAGGCTAAAGCACAGAAGGTAATCCAAAGGCAGACTAATTCACAAAAACACAGCAGGGGTCAGGCCAGCATAGCAATAAGAGAGTTTTGGCAAAAGTACAAAAGGATAATCCAAGGCAGAATATTTCACAAACAAAGCTAAGGTCAAACCGGAACAACAATACATGGATACAATGCTCAGTAGGAATAAACACAATACTCACAATACCTCGCGAAGGTATTGGTGTGTGTGTGTCATATATAGGACTGGGTGAGAGCAGGTGAATGGAATTTGGTTGATTGAGTCCGGTATTTGGGAAACATAGTTCTAAGGATGTAAAACCAGGGAAGCTGTAGTTCACAGGGAAGAAGAACTGGGGAATGGGAATTGTAGTTCTGAGCAATGTAGAATATGGAAGTGGCAGCTTCCAGGGAAGGGGAACTGGGGAACGTTACAGAACCCCCCCCCCCCCAAGGCGCAGCTCCTGAGGCGCCAAACGGTGGACATGCCACAGGACACCAGGTGGCAGAAGACCCAGGCAGGAGACTGTAGCGGCAGAACCCAGGCCGGCGGAGGCACACCAGGGCGAAGCAGATGAGCAGACCAGGCAGGCGGAGGGAAGTCGGGCGGACCGGATGGCGGAGGCAACAGCCGCCCAGACGGACGAAGAACCCACGGAGGTCCGGAGGATGAAGGCCGCAGCGACGGGCCGGACGACTGAGTCCGGGCAGGCGGAGCTCCGGCCGAGCCAGGCAGAAGCGAAGGACAAGGCGGAGGCCAGGCAGGCGGCTCCAGTGGCAGGGTCCGGGCCGACAAAGGCGGAGGCAACGGCGGACCAGTCACCGGAACCACGGCAAACACAGGACCCTGGAAGGACACAGCACAGACAAACACAGACAAACAGACAGACACAGAGAGGGGCACAGAGACCAGGGCAGGCGCAGGCCCGGGGACAAGCACCGGAGCGGGGACAGGGGCAGACACTGGCACGGGGACAGGGGCAGCCAATGGCACTGGGGCAGGAGCATGACATGGCACCGGGGCAGGAGCATGACATGGCACCGGGGCAGAAGCATGACATGGCACCAGGGCAGGAGCATGACATGACACCGGGGCAGGAGCATGACATGACACCGGGGCAAGAGCAGGACATGGCACCGGGGTAAGAGCAGGACATGGCACTGGGAGAAGAGCAGGACATGGCATAGGGAGAAGAGCAGGACATGGCACTGGGAGAAGAGCAGGACATGGCACTGGGAGAGGAGCAGGACATGGCACTGGGAGAGGAGCAGGACATGGCACTGGGAGAGGAGCAGGACATGGCACTGGGAGAGGAGCAGGACATGGCACTGGGAGAGGAGCAGGCAATGGCATAGGGACTGGTGCAAACATAGGCACAGAAGCCGACATCAGCTCGGAAACTAGGGCAGGCTCGTGGACAGGGTTAGGTACAAGGGAAGGGTCATGGTCAGGCAAGGGTACGGTGACAGGCAAGGGCACGGTGACAGACAAGGGCACAGTGACAGACAAGGGCACGGTGACAGGCAAGGGCACGGTGACAGGCAAGGGCACGGTAACAGGCAAGGGCATGGTGACAGGCAAGGGCACGGTGACAAACAAGGGCAGGGTGACAGGCAAGGGCACGGTGACAGGCAAGGGCATGGTGACAGGCAAGGGGACTGGAGGGGGAACAAGGAAATG
>JACXGM010012867.1:10490-23684 GCA_016801145.1 Umbra pygmaea
GGAGACAAGACAAGGCTCAGGTTCGGAGACAAGGCAAGGCTCAGGTTCGGAGACAAGGCAAGGCTCAGGTTCGGAGACAAGGCAAGGCTCAGGTTCGTAGACAAGGCAAGGCTCAGGTTCGGAGACAAGGAAAGGCTCAGGTTCGGAGACCAGGCAAGGCTCAGGTTCGGAGACAAGGCAAGGCTCAGGTTCGGAGACAAGGCAAGGCTCAGGTTCGGAGACAAGGCAAGGCTCAGGTTCGGAGAAAAGGCAAGGCTCAGTGGGCCTCTCTAGTGGTCTGGATGAGACCTCTCGTTGCAGGGAGCCGTGAGCGGGAACAGCGGCAACTGGTGGACGGAAGGCTTGAGCAGAAAAAGCGGCCTCTGGTGGCCGGGAGGCTTGAGCAGAAACAGCGGACTCTGGTGGCCGGGAGGCTTGAGCAGAAACAGCGGCCTCTTGTGGCCGGGAGGCTTGAGCAGAAACAGCGGCCTCTTGTGGCCGGGAGGCTTAAGCGTGAGCAGACAAGGTGGAGACCTCTGCTGGTCTGGACAAGGTGGAGACCTCTGCTGGTCTGGACAAGTTGGAGACCTCTGCTGGTCTGGGAACTTGGGCGACAACACCGGCCTCATGTGGCCGTGCAGCGGAAACACCGGCCTCTTGTGGCCGTGGAGCGGAAACACCGGCATCTTGTGGCCGTGGAGCGGAAACACCGGCCTCTTGTGGCTGTGGAGCGGAAAAAACACCGGCCTCTTGTGGCCGTGGAGCGGAAACACCGGCCTCTTGTGGCCATGGAACGGGAACTGCGACCTCTGGTGACCAAGGAACTTGGGCGATCAGGGTCCTGCCAGGACATCGAGAGGCCCCAATGGCTCCAAAACAGGACATTAGCTGAGGGGATCGGGTGAGCAGCCGCTTCCAAAGGAAGATCTCAGCCTCTGTCTGGAGTGACCCATAACCGACCCTCCAGGAGAAGAACTGGCTAACCAAGTCTGGACGGGCACTGATGTCTTGGCCGCATTGGTTCATCCAATCCCGATAGTCCCCATCCACTTCAGGATCTTTCCTTCATTCAGTGAAGATTAAATCCCTCTGGGAACCGAGGCCGGTGGCCATCTTGGAAGTGAGACTGGTAGCCATCTTAGAACTGGGGCTGGTAGCCATCGTGGAACTGGGGCTGGTAGTCATCTTAGAACTGGGGCTAGTAGCCTTCTTGGAACTGGGACTAGTAGCCTTCTTGGAACTGGTAGCCATCTTGGAACTGGCACTAGTAGTTTACCTGGTACTGGGACTAGTAGCCTTCTTGGAACTGGGGCTGGTATCCATCTTGGAACTGGGGATGGTATCCATCTTGGAACTGAGACTAGTAGCCTTCTTGGTACTGGGGCTGGTAGCCATCTTTGAATCAGGGCTGGTAGCCATCTTGTAACTCTGGGTGGCCTTCTTGGGACTGGGGCTGGGAGCCACCGTCTTGGAACAGGGACTGGGTGCCCTCTTCGGAGCTTTAAAAGGGGCAGGTGTCTCAAAGACACGACGGGGAAGGATGTAGTCCCCATCCATAGCCTCCCTGACTAAAAAGTCTTCATAGGAGGCTTCGTAGAGGTCCCATAGAGGATCCTCCTGGGCCCAGCCACCGTACAACAGCTCACTCCCAGCCATATTTAGTACTAGGCGAGGTATTCTGTAAGGAATACTCCCTGGGTAAGAAAGAACAATGTTTATTATGAACAGGTAACTTATCTTCCAAAGGCTAAAGCACAGAAGGTAATCCAAAGGCAGACTAATTCACAAAAACAGAGCAGGGGTCAGGCCAGCATAGCAATAAGAGAGTTTTGGCAAAAGTACAAAAGGATAATCCAAGGCAGAATATTTCACAAACAAAGCTAAGGTCAAACCGGAACAACAATACATGGATATAATGCTCAGTAGGAATAAACACAATACTCACAATACCTCGCGAAGAGGCAATGGTGTGTGTGTCATATATAGGACTGGGTGAGAGCAGGTGAATGGAATTTGGTTGATTGAGTCCGGTATTTGGGAAACGTAGTTCTGAGGATGCAAAACCAGGGAAGCTGTAGTTCACAGGGAAGAAGAATCCCGATAGAATCCCGATTGGCAGTTTCCAGGGAAATAATAGTTGTCTCAAGTCAAGATATTTTAGAGGTATTTAATTTTACTTTTTACTTATTGACCTGCAAATTTTCAGGTTGGCAAAATCCATGGAGACATATTCCAACTGAGTTATTTGGAGTACACATTCTGCCAGTACCACTGTGAGAATATGGCCAGTGTACAGCACTTCACCTGCCCGGCATGTACACCCAACATGATAGCTCTTTGTGCAGATGGCAACAGAAAGCAGTACCGATTTCAAAGGTCAAAAGGGTTAGTTGTGTTACACTTAGTAAAATGAACTGAACAAATAATGTCTCAGACTAAACAAGATTTTTTTTCTTATTTTATTTAGGTCAGAGCAACTGTGTTTTGATGGTACTTTCATCGCCAAGGATGCTGAAGTACAGCATTTTGTTGAGTAGATCAGGAGTAAATTGAAAAGTGTTAGTTAAATATTTATAAATTGTTTAAGTACAGCATTTTGTTGAGGAGATCAGGAGTAAAGTGAAAAGTGTTAGTTAAATATTTATAAATTGTTTTTGCAATGTATGGCTTAAAACTTGAAATGTAGGATTTTCCATTACAAATGAGTTAATATTTCTTCCCTTAAGACCAGATGGTGTCACCTTAAATGGAACAGACTAGTATCTCCCAACCAGTATTTTTAGAAATATGTTGCATCTTATCCAAGTTATTTTGGGTTTGAAATCGGGTATGTGTGGTGACATCCAAATTGGTTAGATTGCAGTAATAGTTAGTGAATGTTGTCACCTTGTTTGCTTAGCTGTAGTAAGAAAAGTAAAAGATGCCTTTTCTGAAGCTCCTTGAGCCCTGACAAAACCTCCAGTTGAATTTTGAAAGTAAATCTTTAATGTCTCCAATCATTATAAAGAGGCTCTTTGGTGTAATGTAACCTGACTCAATGGTCTTGGTGGATTAAGTAATTACATAGGATAATGTTTTTGTTATAAGCATAACTATTTTGTCATGCAGACTGCCGGCAGATGAATCTGTGGAGCCAGTCAATGGTCTGCTGCACGTGAGACTGCCAGAAGGGCAAGTAAACTGGATGAAGAGGGCATTGAGGTGGTTGTTTGCCGACACGGAGTGCTATTGAAGGCCCTCAACATGTATGGGGGAAATATTTGCTTATCCGCTGTTCCTGCAAAAGGAGCTTCCGGCAGCCACAAATGGACAGTTCTTTTGCACAGACATTGATTGCAAGTATTGGCCTTACCTTGAAAAGGTGTCGCTCTCTATGTCAGAACTCAGAACTTTACTGCAGATGAGGCCATTCCTTTCTGTCATGCATGCCAAGGCCCATTCAACCAAGTGTGAGGTACTACATGTTCTTTATCTTACAATTTATATGTATAATATAATAATAATATGTATAATACATCTGATTATAAAATAAATGTCCACACTGTTTTGTTAGATAATTTGGAGTGGCAAAAATCAAGAGGGTGGCACAACTGCAGGGGAGGAGGTCGAAATGGTAAACAGCTACCTTTCTCGTTGTGCCCTCACAACCAAGTACATGACAAAATCTGGTAAATCAATCTACTCTTTGTGTAAGATAAAACTCTTAATAAACCCCTATGACAATACATCAATAAAACTGTTTATCTGAAATTAAATCTGAACTGTGAAGTGAAAAACCATGACCATGGGACTTTCCTCCATCACTTTATTCATTATGTTAAAAAGCCAGGAATGACATTTTAACTGTCCATGCAATTGGATGGAACCAACGAAAGCAGGATGGCCTTCATCTTGCATTATCCAGCAGATATGTCAAGGTATTGACCAGATAACATGAGACATGATCAAGTTTACTGACCATATACATATAAACCTAATGTCCTGTTTGACCAATGTGTCTTAGATACTGTAAATACAGTATTAAACATCTATGATTTGTCTTACCCTTTCAAGATAATATCTTAAAAATATTGCTTTTTTTACTGTAGACTTGCGAAAAGGCTGAGGCTGAGTCTCAGAGCCTGGAAGATTTGAGCAATCAACTTGGTTGCAATGAAAACATGGTGCATCAGTGGGTTCATGATGTCAGAGAATGGGCATCTGATGGTATAATAATTTATAGACATTCTTTTATTACATATTTTTCTAATGTGATGTGTAGTCAATTATATGAGTCAGACTTTTTAATCAGACTGGTATGTTGATAACTTATCTAATATTGTCTTTTATATATCACTTGCAGATGTTTTATCTGGATGGTTTATTTCTGTATCTACAAGTCCTTAGTTTTAAAATATATTTCTTTAGAATTTTACTGACATAAGGGCTATTGTGTGTTTTAATTCATTCGTTTTTCTTTTTTGAATTATTAATTGTTAAATGATTTTAAGTATAAGCCTTTAACAGTATTGCAGTTCTCATCTGCATTCACACACTTGTGCATTATGTTTTTTGTGTTTTGTAACTATAGACAGCAACAAGATTCGGTAGTTGCGACAAAGGAAATTGGGGGAAGAGAAGAAATAACTTTTTGAATAAATCAAACACCTTCTCCCGAGCTACTCTCACCAACCTCTTTCTTCCGTGCACGCTTCTTCTTCCTTCGCCCATAACGTGATTGCTCAAACCCTCCCACCACACCAACACCACCAACACTCCCATCCGAACTCCCCTCCACGCCGACCTCATTCTCGGCACAGCAGCTGCGATCTGTCACCACTATGCCAGCCAGATTGCCAACTCTCTGCAACTCCCTCGCAAAAATGTTATCGTACTCAATCACTTCCTTCCTCTCCTGCTCCAACTCAGCGGCAGTGGACCCCCAACCGGACGCCATGCCTCGTGTCTACTTCCGTCGCAATCCCCGTTTGACTACGTGATTTAATTTTATAGTTTTTTCAACTAGGCTACTGTTGCGCGCAGTAGAAACTCCAAAGTCGATTTCAAAATAAAAGTCATTCTTAATTTTTTATGTTATTTTATTTAACCTTTATTTAACCAGGTAAGTTGACTAAGAACAATTTCTTATTTACAGCAACGACCTGGGAGCAATTAGGGTAAAGTGTCTTGCCCAAGGACACAACGACATAAAAGACAGTTAATGTCAAAATAAGCATAAACAGGTAAAAATACATAAAGCAACAACATTACTATTTAACAGGCCTTATTAAAAGGCTATTTACAATTATGTTATCAAAAAGCTGTTTCTGTAATTGTTTTTTGGACAATAAATTTACCATCTCATATCCGTCTAAGCAAGGTAAAAAAAACTTACTAAAGAAATTAGCATATCTTTTGCACATGTTTTATAGCATACATTTAGGTCTGTTGTGTTAAAAGTGTCAATTTGGAATCACATTTTTTTAGTTATGGAAATATTTGTTAGTCTGTTTATCCGATTCATCGATAATCGATTATCCAAATAATCGTTACTTGCAGCCCTAGATGTCACATTGGGACAGTTGCACTCAGGTAGAGCACCCATGGACACATGATATTGCACCCTGGCGGGGGGGGACACAGTCTAACCGGAAGCACCTAGTCGCCCCCAGAAGGTATGGTGAGATTGACACAGCGTCCCCATCTGGCCACCATCCATTAAGACAGCTGGTGGGTCTACATCTATCATCAGCCACATACATTTCAGATCCTTAACTTACAACACAGACTTCCATGTGCATTGGTCCCTCTTTGCATCTCTATGCAAAGAGGGGCCAAGTCGAGGGGACTGTAGTGGAAGTTTAAAATGTTTACAGGACAGATATGCAGATATTAAGAGCTGGCACCTGGCTGGCACCTGGCTGGCTACCCCACACCTATAGCTTCCTTATAGACGCAAATACAGAGGATGCAGGGAGGTGTGAAGCATCACCCCTCTTCCTGGACCACACAGCCTGAATGTAAAGACCAATTGAACATCCAATGTGAAACACCAGCCAATGGACCAAATAGTATGATATTTGATGTTTTCCTGACTGTCCCATAAAGGGAAACCTTGGTATACACGTACCACTGTGTTGCACATGTCATGTTTCTCTTTACAGATAACTTATAGTTGGCTGGCCAGAATATGGAGGAAAGTTCTACAGAGTCAAACGTATGTCCCCCCCCCCTCGGGTGGGACATTTCAATTTCATGTAAATGTACACAGCCAGTTCCTTTGTACCTAATGTAAATGTCTACAGCCGGTCTTTTGTACTGATTGTATTTGTGACCTAAAGTCTGTGAATAATGTAATCAATGTAAATTTGTCAATAGCGGTCCTTTGTTTCCACTTTCGATGGCCAGTGAAGTGATCACCATTTGGTATGCAACGAGGGGAAAGCACTTTTTCGGGAAGGAGATAAAAGTCTATGTTCAACTATGTTCGAGGAGTCCTGATTCTCCTGGTAACCGATCCTCCTGGCATACGTTTCGGTGCCATAGTACTGTGTGTAAACTATATAGGTAGTCTTTGCTTAGGGGGGTTTTAGGATTTTAGGACGACATGTATTAAATATTCATGGTATTGTAACTTGTGATTTCATTGTCCGGTTAAAGAGTTGTATTTATGCCTTTAATTGGAATTAAATATTGTTGCTTTAAACCAAGCTTTGTTTGCGACATTCCAAGTCTATTCCTACTATCTCCGGTGGAGATATTTGGAAATCACCGTTAGCCTATTCTCTGCCTGCTCTTAGTTTCTGCTATTATCACACACACACATTTTGCTAGCAAGTTATTCAGGTGCCTTTCGTGTAATCACTGAGACGTTCTATTCTGCAGCGGGGTCCTTCAGGCGGCACTTAGGGACTTTTGGGCAAGTTTGGCCGGGTAGTAATTTCAGCACATTTGACGACATTCCTTTCTACCGCAACCCCATTAAACGATTCAGTTTTCCGGAAGACATATCCGAAACGTAGGAGTGAGCTGATTGCAAATTGGTCTTCCTGCTGTCGCAGACGAATCCAGATTTTTAGCTGTACATATTACATATTTTAGCGGGACTTGGCACGTCTGGACTAGCTATCTAGAGGTTTCCAATTTCACGCCCGCTAGGCTCTGGTTGAACTTGCTCAGCTAACACACAAACACATGGAGTCAGATTTATAGATATTACATATCTCCGAGGCAATTAAGACCAATAAGATCATTCTCCACGCTTTCAATTAAGCTATTATTTATCTGTTTAACTCAGAACACTTCCCCAAGGGAAAAGGAAACATATCAATTATTAATGTATTCATTTCATGTGCATATTAATGGTAATCTTTTCTTTTCCTTAACTACACATCTATAACATGCAGGGCAGTGGGTCCCCAGGACCGGAGTTGAGAACCACTGCACTAACCTAACGTCATGCTTGACGTTACATGTGCAAGCATTTTGTTAGTCAGATGTCCAAATGTTAATTGTAGACTTACAATATTTATGTAAATTAAGTTAAAGCACTTTGACAGGATGCAGCTTGTGTTAGACATAATGTTGTTCAATCAGAAGGCTGTGCAGTATAATGTTTTCAAGTCACTTAGTAATGTGAAAGAATAAAAAAGTAATAAAATAACAATTCTCTCTAGAAGACAGTAGGCCTTCTAGAAAAGATTGTGGCGCTGGCACAAAAGCAAGACAGAGAGAGAGACTGAGAGACAGAGGGAGAGAGAGAATGTGTGTGTGTGTGTGAGTGAGCCGTTGAGTTATTAATGAAGGAGGTACTGTAGAGGTGGAGGTAATAGGGATATGGGTGGTAGTTAACAGGAGCTGTTAAAGAAAGGAAAAAAACAAGGTTATTTATCTTGCATCAAGCATGAATTTCTCACATTAAAAATACAGATCTGTATCAAAATCTTGAATAATGTAAACAATTGTATTTTGTTAACATGTAAACTGCATGAATATTAACAAAATTAGGGACAGTAACTTTAGGTTTAACCTTACAGTTCACAAATGCACATTGGTGACGTAGGCTAAAACAATGTTTACAAAACTTTACAGGATTATTTAAAATACGCATAATAAGGGTAAACGATTGCTTAGCTAAATAGACCTAACTGGACACGACATGATCAGTTCAACAAAAGCAATGAATGAATTAAAATACATTAATAAATACAGATCTGTATCAAAATAAAAAAGATTACCTTGGTGCAAATTTGGAATAATGTCAACAATTGTATTTTGTTAACATGTAAACTGCATGAATATTAGCAAAAGTATGCTAATGCACATTGGTGACGTAGCCTAAAACAATGTATACAAAACTTCACAGGATTATTTAAAATATGCATAATAAGGATAAACGATTGCTTAGCTAAATAGAACCAAATTATGTCTAATAAGGAAAGAAGTGCCACTCTCTGAATACTTCTGGCTTCTGAACTGGTTGCAGTTCTACCCTAGTTCCATATGGGGGCGGTCGCAGGCGAGTGCAGAATGAATGGAGGTCTATGGAGCTATACCCCCCCAAAATCCACTTGTCTCGAAGTATAATTTTTTGTCTAGTAATTTGAATTTTGCATTCGAAAGGGGAGGCCAAGAAAATACACACTGCTGGCTGTTAGATTTTTTTAAAGTCACTTTTTACTTCTAAAAAACCCTTTTAAAATGTTGATGACGTCATACACATTGTATGGCCAGAGATCCTGCTTTACGGCAAGCTTACCTCTTTGTAATCGGTTAGGCTTCCCCAAAAGAAAAGTTGTTTTTCTACAATTTCGTACACTATTTCAACACTAAATTCCCTTCTGAGAACATTGGATGCGAGAAATCAATTGGGTAGATTTCAAATATTGGCATTTTAACGAAAATCTATGGCGAAAATGTGCTCAAACGTTTTCGGAACTGAGAATCTCAGTAAGCATAAGCGCCTGCGGTTGTAAGTTAGCTAGCGAGCCAACCCTGTTTTATACCTTAACATTTCAATCTACTTGATCACATTTGTTTGCCACTATTTTTAAGGTTAGGTGCTGATTTATGTCAACTTTAAGATAATGTACTTTAAGATAAATACTTTTTGATCAATTGATCATTGCACATCTAAAAGGCATTTTCTTTTCTAACTTGTATTGATATTTATCACTATTGAGCGGGACATTGGCTGTAGGTGGCAATACTGTACCATGTATCCTGTATTCCTGAACACACGAATAACACACAACAAGTACTCAAATTCAATTTATTTCCCAATATAAATTTCACAGTACATACAAAACGACAGGCAAATAAAAGTGCCAGCAACCAAAATAACAGTTGCTGCGGACTAAAAACGAACTTGAGCGAAAAAGTTCACCTTAACATTCTCAGAGATGGCCAGTAGATGGGCTGGTTGCCATCAAGCAGGATCACTGGTCGTAATCAGTCCACTAACCAATCAGCATTCATTAGTACAATGCTAGCGTATTATGGGCAACCACGACTCAACCAGTAAGAAATCGAAAGGACATAAGTACTTGTTCTTTCAACTTTCGACCTATAATCCATGTTGAACTTGCAAAAACTAAAATCAAATCTGTGATTTCTCGACGACAATCAGGCCAAAGAGGCAAATTTAGCCGTTTAGCTCCATAGACTCCCATTCATTTCTACTCGCCCGCGATCACCCCCCAGTGGAACTCTGGTGAAACTCTAACCAAATTCGGTACAATGGGGTTTAATAGGGAGTGGACAGGCTCTCCGTAGACAGGCTCTGATAGAACCAACTGGACATGACATGATCAGTTCAACAAAAGCAATGAATGAATTAAAATACATTAATAAATATCAACGATTTATCTTCATCTTACCTAGTAGCAGGTAAGGAAGCTGTGATATACTTTTCTCTGTCTTTTGTCCGCGGGCAATTGTTGGCATTGACGAAAAGTATCGCCCCCTGTTAGTAGAGCGCCTAAATAATGTGTGTAATGTTCACACCTCGGCGAGGCATACCATGAAACTGACACGCCAAACCCAATGGACCAGCGGGTCTATTACACGCTTAGGCGTGATACTGGGTTGGCCTATTACAATATTAACAAAACCCATCCATTGTGTGGCCATGTATCTCGATCGCTGAAATATTGAAACTAAATCGGCTTGAATTGTTATAACGTTGTTTAAATAAAAATGAAAGTGTGACCATGTAGCTACATGAAAAATCAAACATTTTTTAAAGTACAGTATACAACTGTTAATACAAAACAGTGCAATCTCATTTTACAAATATTCTCTATGTATTTTCTATATATATTGTGAAGATAAACTAAAATGTTAACAAACTTAAAAAAGATTCCATGAGTGCATAAAACGAAAATATGCTATAATATAATACAAAGTTAATGAATTAAATGTTTTAATTGCTGGTTTTATAACTCGGTCTAACCAGACCAGTAGATACGCAACTCGATTCTTTCTGTTTGCGTGTGCACGCAGTGCACGCTACATTACCATGCTTGCGAGAGATAGGCATGTATTTTCATATTACATAAGACTCTTTAATCGTGACCACTATATAACCTCACCTTTCATTTTTTGTAGATAATCTTGATTTTGCACCTGTATGTTTTGTTAGTTTATTACTATTTAGCGAAATCCATTATTACACATTAACAACGCGCACTAGCCAAGTAACCTACACACATAGAGGATATTAGGCTGTCCTGACTACGGTATGTGCCTTCTGGGTCGCTCAAACATCGCTCTGCGCTAAACTGGGTAAGCTCCACTCCTCGCTCCGCTTCCACTCCGCTCCGCTCACATACTCTGCACCGAAACCACATAAAAATGCAACTAAGCCAGCAGAGTTGATATTCCATGGTGGGGCTAAGGTGGGGCAAACACGATTCTTGGTAGGGCTGTAGCCCGACCAAGCCATACCCTGCCGCCGCCCCTGCCCAAATGGTATTGTAAAATATAACATCAATATATTTTACCAGTAATAGAGGTTAATGGAATAGAGATTGCAACTGGGCAACCAAATCTATTGAGTTTAAAGGCTACTAAATACTTAGCTGCCACTGGACAAAGCTAATTAATTTGAATACATGTAAAGATGTGGATCAATATATTATATTACTAAATTGGGTTGGCTGGAACTATGGCAAAGTACGAAAAATCAGGCTAAAAAGATGGTTGTGACAGAGTTATTAAAAAAAAAAGATTTAGTATAGGAATAACTGGATAATATTGTGGATGACAAATTATGTGTAATGAGGGTGCCAAAATAATCTTCGAACCACAACATCGTTGAAAGAGGTGGTCCATCCTGTGGCACCTACCAAATTCATAAAATAACTAAAATCAGAGTGGTCGCCGATAGCTGGTTGTGCAGCACAGGGGCCTCTCAATTATAAAATAAGTGCAGCACAGGGGCCTCTCAATGAGGTTAGAAGAACTATTATTTGGAATAACTGTGGCAGTTAATCCATAACGCCCAAATCAGCACTCCGGAGATCCGGGGCTGGGGGGAAAATATCGTCAACTAGTTAGCACAATTTGGAAGTTTAGCTTTTATCCTCTGGTGACCAGCCGGTTTACTTAGGGCTGTACATAACAATCGTGCCCATTGTGAAATATTGAATGATACAGAAGGCATAGCATTGGTATTTAATTCTCCATTGCTACGATACGAGACGTCCTTGGATGTGAGACTTGCCAAGCGCGCAAAATGGCAGGCAACTCAAAACTGCCAAGAGGATCAGGGCATTTTAAATCCAAATTCCTTGGATCCAGTTGCACGTGACACAGCTGGTTTCTTTTCCCGTGTCCATGCGGAGATGGAGCTAGATATAATGTCATTGTTGTGTCTTGTGCTCTGGGTTTCTTGGTAGCCAAACCATATGAGAACTTTAACCACCAAAACCAGTGATTCAGCCAGGCACTTGCATTGGTTTTTACTGTCTTTTACTGAAGTTACCAAAAGGTTATGGTGTTCAGTATAAGAATAAAACAGTGAGTGAGAGTGGAAATGGCTTGTGGACCTGAAGTCTATGACAAGACCACTCATTTCTGGTAGATATGACAGAGAGCTACAGGTAATATGACTGTGTGTGGGTAACACGGTGGAATTATCTGGCGTAAGTGTAGTAAGGAGGTAAAAGGATACAATTAAGATGCACTTATGAAGTTGAAGCATTAATAATTAATATGACCTTTCCTCCCCTGTTGCAATAGTCTGGGTTAAGAACGGAAAAATGCAAATAAATGCGTATAAAGGGATTGATAGTATAGACGTTGTTGATATTTCCTATCTAACTATCTAACCTCATAATGATCATTTATCCGTGTGTAAACAGCTATGGAAAGAAATATCAGAGCGACCCGGGAAAACTTAATCGCTACCCGCGATACTCAGTAAACAGTGCATAGGCAACCTAGCTTGAACTGTGTGCGTGATAAAGGCTGAAAACTTCAGAGCAGGCCGCAACAAGATAGCTTATGTTCCCATTAATGTCTCCACCGGAGAGCTTCTGGGAAATGATTTGGAATGTCTATGACAGAACTTAGTAAGTGAATAATATTTAATTCCAGTTAAAGGGCATTTAAATACGTAAGCATTAACACACGACAGACTGTGCGTTGCCAGGGAATAACCGCACACCTCAGCAGTGTAGAAAGCCACGAGGCTGAAAGCCGAGGTGTGCAGTTATTCCCTGGCAACGCACAGTCTGGAGTGTGTTAATGCGCTTATAAAACGGTTGCCAACATTTTATTTGTAAAAAATTAATGTTTAAATTAGTATTTTTAGCGAAAGAAAATGTCACGAGGCGTGCGGTTATCGTGAAACATTAACGTACCCCCCACCACTCCTTTTACTGTTGCCATGTTACTACGCCACAAATCAAGTATAGTTCCTATAAAACTGCTCATTTAGATTGTTTATAAAAGGGTCTGAACACTTATGTACAGTTTAATTTAATTTAAATGGCATTCGTAAGCCAGTTTGTTTTAGTGATGCATTTTTTATACAATTCAAATGTTTAGGTGATACAGACCTTACTGTCAGCCTGCTAGCTACTGTACTGACGACACTATGGTTAACGCAATCAAGCCAACATCTGCAGTTTTGCATTATACTGTAAGCGCGTTTCTTTGAATTTTGTTTCTGGACATTTATATAGGTAGGCTACATCCATCAAAAGCCACATTATGCAATCTTGTCGGGAA
>JACXGM010012868.1:0-23584 GCA_016801145.1 Umbra pygmaea
TGTGTGGCTTATATACAAAATGGAGTATACAGGTGTGGTGAATCATGATAATTGAGTCCGGGTATGGGAACTGTAGTTCTTAGGAGGTATGACTAGGGAAGCTGTAGTCCACAGGAAGTAGAACTGATGAATGGGAATTGTAGTTCTGAGCGGGATGGAATAGGGAAGTGGCAGTGTCCAGGGAAGGGGAATTGGGAATTGTTACATCATTCAAAATTTACTCTGTTGCTATTGCTAGCAGTCGCATCAACAATACAAAGTTAAACATTTTCAATAAGTGCCCCTTGCCACAAACAATCATTGGCTGTGGGCAGGATATGTGCTCCCAAACATGAAGATACAAAATCAACAATGAACTACAAATGTGTCATGTACACAGCAAATTTTACAAATTTTTAATTTATTTATTTTTTCTTCGCCACTACCATTTTGTCTTGTATCATTCCCACTGACACTGCCTTGTCGGCAGCTCTGCAACTCCTTGGATTGTGAGGGGCGCTCGTATGGATTATGTAACTATATGTTGCAGCGCTTGACAATTTCTTTTTCACACTGCTACATCAACACCGAAGCCTTTAGTCAGTTCATGCCCAGGATGATTACGCTCACCAACTATAACTCCACGATTGAACATACATGGGCCCAATTTGCATACAAGGAGTCGCAGCAGAGTGACGTGGCAAGGTAGGTAATCCCATTTATCCATCCCATATCCCGGGCAGCGCTACGCCAATTTGCACTGCCGCATGCTGGGGGTCTTGCAAATTTGAAGAAGCTGTATTCAGGCTCTAACCACTTACTATCATGATGTAAACTGTCCTGCAATGCAGCAATTTAGCCCACTAAGTCAGATTATCTACTGTTAAATTAGCACAATGGGTGTTAAAAATTTACCAATACAAATACCGGACCAGTGTTTATTAATCTCTGCTTCCCTGCCTTAAAGTTCAAAATGTTTATACACAATTTCCTCCTAGAGTTCATTGGATTTGTGGCTAAATAGATTAGATATAAACAAGCTATCTGGTTATAGTTGAGATCAAATCCCAAGTCTAGCAAAATGTTTTTGTCAGGTAGCTTTTTAATTTACATTTACATTATCATCATTTAGCAGATGTTCTTATCCAGAGTGACATACAGTGAGTGCATACATTTAGGAGAAACTAGGTGAAACCACCACAACTTAGTAGTAAGAGCATTCAACAATTGAAACAGTTAAACGTTTCCTGAAGATGGGTAGAGACTGCTGATCTAGACTCCAGTGGAATCTTTTTCCACCATTGAGGAGTCAGGTTGGAGAAGAGATTTGACTGCTTGGATCGGGAGCTGACTTCCTCAAGGTTTGGGATGGTCAGGAGCCCAGAGGTGGGAGAACGGACAGCCTGTGTTGGAATGTAGGGTTTGAAAATTGCCTGAGGTATTGCAGCAGTAGGCGAGCACCATTGCCTTGTAGCGTATTCAAGCTTCAACTGGGAGCCAGTGGAGTGTGTGCAGAAGTGGGGTGATGTGGGAGAATTTGGGAAGGTTAAACACTAGGTGGGCCGTTGCATTCTGAATGAGTTGTACTGGTTTGGTGGCGCACGCTAGGAGTCTTGTAGTGGGAAAATAATGTTTACAGGACCAAATAATGACTCATTCAACAGCTGGCTTCCCATCACACCTAATCTAACAAAGGATTTCTTGGGGGGAATTAAGATACATTGAAGGGGGGCAAACCCCCCCACTGGAGCACGACGGACAAGCCCAAGGGTAAGGTCCACCAGGTCAATTTATGTCACACAACTGAGTCTACTTATGTGATTTTGGTTTTGATCCTCCCATAAAGGGTGTTATGTTTTATTACATGTAAAAAAGTTTGTACAGGTCTTATGTTTTCTCCACAGGATTACGAGTAGAGACACATGCCCTTGCACAGGTTATAGGTTCATCCACGGGGTTACTAAGAGAAGAAAAATGCTAGCTTCCCCCTATGGAAGATATTTAAATGTTTTAACACTGTTCTATTGTTTCGACTAAGGCTAGCGCCAGCAAGACTGTGCGTAATTGAATTATGTAATGTGGGGGTGCCAAGCCTGTTTGTTCTAACCCTGGCCAAGTGAAGCGATTACCATTTAGTATGCAATGGGGGGAGAGTGGGGGGGTCACCTAAGCGGTTAGAATGAATTGCTTTGTTGTGACTCAAGTTAGTTGAGACCAAATCGTAAACGATTCTCCGGGCAAGCTTTTGCCCTAGCTGTGTGTTTAGATCGCTAGGATAATTGTAGTTTTTGATAGGCCGAAGGATTTCAGAACGTGAACTATTTAGGGTATGTAACTTGTATTTCATTGTCCGGTTGAAGTGTTGTTTTTTATGCTCTTTAATTGGAAATAAATATTATTTGATTTTATACAGAGTTCCGTCTGAGACTTCCTCAGTTATTTCCAGTATATCTCCGGTGGGGAATTCAGGTGTTGATTGCTATCCTGTCAACTACATTCACTAGTATTTCTGTTCTCACACGGCTGTAGCAGGCAAATCCGTGAGGACAGGTAGCCATACGAATTACATATTTAGCTGTACTTGGCATGTCTAGAGTCGCTATCTAGCGGCTTCCAAGTTCACGCCTGCTAGGCTCCGGTTGAACTTGCTCAGCTAAACACATAAACCCATAAAGCCAGATTTATAGATATTAAATATTTACGAGGCAAATTAAGATCAATAAGATCATTCTCTATGCTTTTCATTAAGGTATTATTTATCCCGTAACTCAGTACATTATATCGGGGGGGGGTATATTAGTTATTAATGTATTAATCTCATATGTGCACAGTAATCATATTTCTCCCCCCAAACTATAATCCTACCAGGAGTGAGTTGATGTAATCCAGATGTGAGATGACGAGTGCCTGGATGATTACCTGGGCTGCTTCCTGGGTGAGGTAATGTCAAGCTCTGCGAATGTTCTAGACCATGAACCTGCAGGAATTAGTTACTGCCCGGAAGTTTTCACAGAATGATAGGGTATCATCCAGGGTCACGCCAAGGTTCTTTGCACTCTGAGATGGTGACACTGTGCAGTTCTCAACTGTGATGGACATGTCCTGAAGGGGACAGGCATTCTTAAAAAAGAAGAGTAGCTCAGTCTTGATAAGGTTGAGCTTGAGGTGGTCTGCTGACATCCACCTAGAGATTTCAGCCAAGCATGCAGATATGTGGGTTTTCACCTGGATATCAGAAGGAGGGAAGGAGATTAATAGTTGAGGCTCATCAGCATAGCATTGATAAGAGAGTCAATGTGATGTCATGACAACAGAGGAGTCTTTCATCTACTGCGACCAGTCGAAAGCTAAGTAGCATGTCGTACTGCAGTTGCTTCTCTCTCCGTCTTGCTAAGATAGCTAAGGTAGAGGCTTGGCTTCAGACGCAGTTTCCAGAAAAGGCAAATCCCAGTGTAGCTAACGATAAGAACGCGTCTAAGCCACCAGGCAGTGTTAATAGTAGTAGCTATCCTAACTCCCCCGCACTGTTCTTGCAGCCAGACAAATTTTTCAATTTTCTCAAAATCAGGCAAGGCTAGAGAGTACAGAGATATTGTTATTCACATTGGCACCAACGATGTTAGGATGAAAGTCAGAGGTTACTAAGCAGAACATAGCTTCAGCATGTAAATTAGCTAGAAAGATGTGTCGGCATCGAGTAATTGTCTCTAGTCCACTCCCAGTCAGGGGTAGTGACGAGATCTACAGCAGACTCTCACAACTCAATCTCTGGCTGAAGATGGTGTTCTGCCCGTCACAGGAGATTGTCCAGAAAAAGAGTCAGGCCTAACCTGCTGAAGAGAGACGGGCTCCATCCTGCTCTTTTTTTATCTAGCAACATAGACAGGAGTCTAACTCCTATAGTCTCACCATGAAATAGGGTGCAGGTTAGGCTGCAGGCTATTAGCCAGTCTGCCAGCTTAGAGGAGTCCACCACTAGCATAGCCAGTGAAGTGAGCTCAGTTTTTCTCATTGAGACTGTGACTGTACCTCGATCCAGGATGTGTAAGGATAAACGAGGTGGTGTTCACCATAGTAATCTCACTATAATAAAGCCCTCCACCACTTCTGTCATCAATAGAAAAGATTTTAATTACAAAAAAGATACTAACCTAAAAATGGGACTACTAAATGTACGATCCCTTACCTCAAAGGCAATTATAGTCAATTAACTAATTACAGATCATAAACTTGATTTAATTGGCCTGTGTGAAACCTGGCTTAAGCCTGATGAATTTATTGCCCTTAATGAGTCCTCTCCTTCTGGCTTCATTGGTAACCATATCCCCCATGAATCTCGGAAAGGCGGTGGTGTGGCCTTCATTTATGACATCGATCTTAAGCTTACATCCAAAAAAATGACTGGGTTTGTGTCTTTTGAGGTTTTAGTCATGACATCTTAGCGGCTTAATCAATATGTTTGTTACATTCGTACTCCTCCCCAGGAGGGGAGTGGGATGTCAAACCCACTACACAGGACACCCTGAGGTCAGCAAAGGAGGTATGGGGTCGTAGGTGCAAGCAAGGACACGGAGACAACAGGAACCGTTTAGCAAAGGGCTTTATTTGCCACAGTAAATTATAAATGATTTAAATAATACGTTTGGGATGAGAGGCTGAGCTAACTTAAAACAAAGAAATTATACAAAGTCCCCACCCCTAACCTGTACTAACACAGACAAATCTAATCTAACTGGCACGTGGTCAAGGTGCCCTAACCAAAGTACAGGGCGTCTGGCCTGACACTCCCCACGTGCCTCCTCTCCCCCGCTGGGAACATAAAAGAAACAAAAGATTAATACAAAGTTACACCAAAACTAAACACACACTCAAATAGGCCTAACACTCAAACTAACACCAAACACACTAGCAACCAAACCAAACAAAGCTCTCCCTCTACCACAAAAACTAACCCCACAACACTACACTACACTACACTACACTACTGAATTACAAATAAGGCAACCTCACACAGAGCATCCACCTTACAACCAGAGAGAGAGACAGACTGACACAAAATGGCACAAATTATAGTAGGGAAGGGCATGATGGGATTTTTAGTTGATTGCTGAACCAGGTGTATGGAATAACGGAGGGGAGGAGTCAGTGATAAGTGATGATTAGCTGGATATGACACAGAAACACAGTACAGAACACACTAACACAGACTAGGGTACACCAAACACTGAAACTGAGACTGGGGGATGTAACAATGTTTTTATAGCAACTCCCTACGGGCCACCTGGGCCATACACAGTGTTTCTTAATGAATTCCCTGAATTTTTATCTGGCCTAGTAGTGATGGCAGATAATATTATAATTTGTGGTGATTTTAACATTCAAATGGAGAACTTGAATGACCCTCTCCAAAAAGCTTTTATAGCAATAATTGATTCAGTGGGTTTTGTCCAACATGTCTCAGGACCTACACACTGCCATAGTCACACGTTGGACCTTGTATTGTCTCATGGCATAGATGTTGTAGATCTCAGTGTTTATCCTCTTAACCCAGGAATTTCAGAACACCATTTGATTACATTGACTGTTACATCAGTAACTCTAATTGTAACCCAACCAGGGACTTTTAAGAGCCGTAATATAAATTCTCTCACAACCCAAAGGTTCTTGGATGCCCTTACTGATTCTACCACACCATTGATGTCACAGTTGACACATCTGTGAATGATCTAACAGAAGATTTACACCTAACCCTGTGTAACACACTGAATGCACTTCCACCGCTAAAAACTAAACATATCCATAACAAGAAACTTGCAACCTGGTATACAGAAAACACCAGAACCCTAAAGCAAGCCTCCAGAAGATTGGAGCGGAAATGGCGTTCTACCAAGTGGGAAGTATTTCGACTAGCTTGGAATGACAGTACTCTGCATTACCGTAATGCACCTACTTCTGCCCGATCAGCCTATTTCTCCAACCTAATTGAGGAAATAACCCAAGATTTCTTTTTGATACAGTTGCAAAGTTGACTAAAAAGAAGAATTCCACAAATGAAATAGGACTACATTTTGAAAGTAATGAATTCATGAGCTTTTTTGATGAAAAGATCATTACTATTCGAAAACAAATCACAGAATCCTCCCTTAAGAAGCATACATCCCCTAATCTAACATGTCCTGAGATTGTGCAGAACAGTCAGGATGTTGGCTTAGGAATGACACTGGAATTTTTTTATCCTCTATCCCTTGAGTCTTTCACTAAAATAGTAAAGGCTTCAAAGCCTTCCAGCTGACAACTGGACCCTATTCCAACTAAATTTCTAAAATAGTTACTCCTTGTGCTTGTCTCGCATATGCTAAAAATAATAAATTGCTCTCTAGTATCTGGTGGTGTACCAAACTCCCTAAAATTGGCTGTAGTGAAGCCACTCTTAAAAAAATACTTGACCCAGAAAGACTAAACACCTACCGGCCTATTTCAAATCTACCATTTCTCTCAAAATTATTTGAAAAAGTGGTCGCCCAGCAACTCAGTGAATTCCTAAAGACTAATAACACTTATGAAGCTCCGGTCTGGGTTTACACCCCATCATAGTACTGAGACTGCACTTGTAAAGGTGATAAACGACCTTCAAGTTTCATCCGAAACTGGACCTGAGTTCTTCTGGACCTGAGTGTTGCCTTCGATACCATTGACAACAACATTCTTCTAGACAGATTGGAAACCTATATCGGGCTATGTGGACATATGTTGGCATGGTTACAATCCTATCTATCGGAAAGATATCAGTTTGTATCTGTGGATGGTCTGTCCTCCAAACAATCAAAGGTATGCTTTGGTGTTCCACAAGGTTCTGTTTTGGGACCGCTACTGTTCTTGCTATACATGTTGCCTCTCGGTGATGTCATCCGAAAACACAATGTTAACTTTCACAGCTATGCTGATGACACACAGCTGTACATTTCAGTAAAAAAAGGAGAATCCCCAAAACTACACACCCTTGAAACCTGTGTTTTGGATATAAAGAGTTGGATGACAGAAAATAACTTACTTCTAAACTCTGAAAAAAGAAATGCTTATTTTAGGTCCCAAGAAACAAAGAGACCTGCTGTCATAGACGGTTGTACAGTCATATCAGAAATCACTGTAAAGGACCTTGGTGTTACTCTGAAACCAGATCTCTCTCTTGCCCAACATGTAAAAAATATCTCAAGAGCAGCTTTTTCCATCTCAGGAACATTACAAAAATTCGAAATTGTCAGTCAAAGAATGATGCAAAAAAGTTAATCCATGCCTTTGTTACCTAAAGATTGGATTATTGTAATGCTCTCTTTTCTAGCTACAAAGACAAAACCCTAAAAAAACTTCAGTTAGTGCTTTACACAGCCACCAAAATTCTGACTAGAACTGCAAAATCGGAACACATTACCCCAATTCTAGCCTCTCTACACTGGCTGCCCATTAAGGCAAGGGCTGATTTCAAAGTTTCACTATTAACTAAGCACAACATGGACTTTCCCCTACTTATCTGTCTGATTTGGTGCAACCATACATACCCACACGTACATTACGTTCACAAGATGCCGGCCTCCTCATTGTTCCTAGAATTTGTAAACAAACAGCTGGTGGAACGGCTTTCTCATATAGAGCTCAAATTCTGTGGAATGTGAGAGATGCAGACTCAGTCTCAACATTTAAGTCTATGCTGAAGACTCATCTCTTCAGTAAGTTCTATTGTATAGTGTAGCCTGGCCCAGGGGGCTAAAAGAGAACGGTGGCACTGTTAATTAACCGCCCATGCTGGCTTTCCTGGTAGGCTTTCCTGGTAGGCTCCCCTCTCTCTACTGGGATATCCTCACTCCAATGCTAGCCCTGCGGTGGTTACGGTCTGCTGGTGACCCTTTGGAGGTGTGGTCTTGGCAATGTGGGTGGGTCGGATGCATGCCTGCTTGCTCCTGCCCGAGGCTTTCTTTGTGCAGGACCACATCTCCTGTCTCCCCCCGTCTCAGCCCCAGATGTTATACTGCAAGTTTATGTGCCGGGGGACTTGGGTTTTTCTGCCCCCAGAGGCAGATTATATATTCATTTTGGGGTCAGAGCTGTGTCAAGGTACTAGATCCAAGGTATGCCCACTCTAATGTTCCTGATGTCATGTTCATCCTAGGTGGACCCTAGGAACATGCAACAGGACCATGTGGCCTGATGACTCCTTCCTGTCCCCTTCCTGTGCCCGGCCTGCTGCTGTGCTGGATCCCATGTCACTGCGGTTGATGATCCCGTTTCCACCTGATGATGCCAGCTTTCAACTCCAGGCAGCTTCACGGTCTTCCTTTGCAAGACCACCAAACTGTATGGATGCTACATAAAGACTATGGTCACAATCCACCCATCATATCTTTATTGCTGGACAATAATTGAACACTGATAAACAAAGTGACCTTATTACAATGGGCTGTGTAACTTCAGATCCCCCACCCGGTACAGCCAGAAGAGGACTGGCCACCCCTTTGAGTCTGGCCTCTCTCTAGGTTTCTTCCCAGGTCCCTCCTACTAGGGAGTTTTTCCTAGCCACTGTGCATCACATGTGTTGCTTGCTTTTGGGGGTCTCGGGCCGGCTGTCTGTCAAAGCACTTTGTGACAACTACTGTTGTAAAAAGGGCTTCATAAATAAATCGGATTGATTGATTGAATTTTCTGTGGCCGCCACCTGAAAACCATTCCCTTTTTTTTTGTTCAAGGATTTTCTATTAGAAAATAACCCCCAATCCCGCAACACCAAAACCCCAATGTTGGTCCCACATACACACACACACATACATGCACATCAACTAAAAAAAGTCATCAGTATTCCCCCTGAGAGTGAATTCACCTTCTCTAATTTTAGAAAGGAAATAAGGTCCTTCAGCCATAGGGAAACTTCCAATCTGACCATTACAACGTTGTCGGCACCTAATCATCCCCTGCTTTTATTTGTCTCATTCAACTTTTTTAGATTACATATTCATCATTTTTTATCTCTTGACAGACCTGGTAAACCAAAACGGGTAGTGCGGGGGAATTGGGAATGTCTGGATGAGGCCACTGTCCAACAGACTTTCAGCTCTCACCTCCGGCAGAGCTTTTTGTGCATCCCTGTGGAGGCTGGTAGCATGTTCAAATCCTCCATTGCTGAAGCTGCAGTGGGGAGCTTTGGTCTTAGTGTCTTGGGTGCCTCAATTGGAAGTAACCCACCAATACTGTTGGTCAGGGAAGCCGTCCGACTGAAGGAGTCTTTCCAGGATATGTTATCCCGGAGGACTTCAGAGGCAGATGCAGGGTACCGAAGGACCCAAAGGGCGGCAGACTCTGCCTTGAAAGAGGCAGAGCAGCGGGTGTGGGAAACATTCAACAAAGTGCTTCTGGAAAACCGTCCGCCACCTCAGAAGGGGGAAGCGTGGAACCATCCAAGCTACATACAGTAAGTAAGGAGCTAATAGGGTGGTGGAACGAGCACATTGAGGAACTCCTGAATCCAACTAATATGCACTCTATATTAGTGGCAAAGCCCCAGGGATTGATGAGATCCATTCAGAAATGCTATAAGCTCTGGGTGTGGAGGGGCTGTCTTGGCTGACACGCCTCTTCAACATTGCGTGGAAGTCTGGGACAGTGCCAAAGGAGTGGCAGACTGGGGTGGTGGTTCCCCTGTTCAAAAAGGGGGACCAGGAGGTGTGTGCCACTTACAGGGGTATAACACTTCTCAGCCTCCCTGGAAAAGTCTACTTTAAGGTCCTGGAAAGGAGGGTTGGGCCTGTAGTCGAACCTCAGGTTGAAGAGGAACAATGTGGATTCTGTCCTGTTCGTTGAACAACGGATCAGGGCCCGGTTCCCCAAAACGTTCTTATCACTAAGTAGTCCTTATCCTCTCTCTTAACCTCATGGCACGGTTCCAGAACTGTTCGTATGCTAAGTATGTCTTCTGTAAGTCACACTTTCGTAAGGTTGTTCTGGACCATTCGTAAGCTCTCTCTTAGCGTTGTTTGAGCTCAAACCGCTAGTCGCCGCCACTACAACAATGATTTTATGGACATTTTATAACTATAATAAAATATGTTCGCAATGGATACAGGCCTATTTAGGAAATTGACTTTATTTGGTATCAGAACTAATATGTGGTTATTAGCCTAGGCTATTTCGTAATGTAATTAAAGCGTTTAAATTGGCAATCACTTTTGATAATTAAAGTCTGGCAAACAATTTGGCTCTAAATGGCTAAGATCTAGAAATGGGTAAGCATGGTGGTGTCCAGTAAGCGACCATCTATGGCAGTTATCTAACATGTCCTTGTATTGAATCAAAGACGACTCTGAGTCTTATTCTGCAAAACCTTTGACATTTTGCCTGACGTGGCTATATTAAAAAAATGTTGCCTCCCAAGACAAGTCATTATGGAGCTGCTGGACCTTCTCAGACCTGCGCTTGCCAGGCTAACGCAGCAGAATTTTGCCCACAGAGGGCTGCCCTGCACGCTGCAGGAGTTGAGTCAAGGCAGCTTTTGATTGCAAATGTTTTTGATTGATTTATATTTTCTTTTTGGAATAACTTGCTGAGCTATCTTTAGCCACCATCCATGATTGAATGGACTTTTCTTTTTATTCGTATTATGATGGAATGTTTTTTTTTTTTTTTTTAAATGGTATTTTCAAACCTTGCACCCATTAAATATTCTGTGTGTGATTCTAATCCTTTAAACATTTATTATGCCATCGTGTCCATTCCATAAGTGCTCTATGCAACGCCAATCATTGACATGCTTCTCTTAAGGTTGGCGAAGGAGCCTACACCTTAGAATTTCTCAGTCAAAAGTTGACATATGCCCAAATTAGCACATTGCTGATTCATCTTGATTAATTTATTGGGCATTGAACGCAGGTCACATGGTTGTCAGAGGATTCCCTTTCTGCTGCTTTGCCTCATGCATAGCTTATGCGTAGCCTTACGCGTCGTCAATTACACAGATAATGTACATTATGAACTAATGTCTTTACGCAGCCTCTTCAAAGGAGCCTTTATATATGAACGTGCAGTGCACTTAGATTGACACTGCTTAATTTCCTTGTGGATAAATGAGGTATCTCATAGATAGAGCAATATTTTATGCGTAGGTTTCCAATGGAAATAGAGAATCCGTTGTTGACTCATTAAGGATTACAGAATGACATACAATCTTGTTGATGATCAAGTATTTTTAATGAAAATGCGCGTACAAACACACACAGACACGGTCACTGGTGTGACTGTTGCTCAGCAACTATAAAGACAAACACATACCAAAATCAGATTAGGAACTGTAAACCAAAAAAAACAAAAAGTGTATTCCATCATTTTTAGAAGTCGTTAAACCCACGTCAAGAAGCGGGACAACGGGATGAGGAGAGTGGATGGTTAGCGAGGGATACCCGGTTCGTCTACCAGTAACAACATCTCGTGTGAACACATTACTGACAATTTGATAATTGAATTAGTAGTCTATATTTTACTGATAACTTAAACTATACTAAAATAAATGTTACTGGAAAAATTTGAGGAATGTTTCATTTACATAGAACGTGTTGTCTTTCTTAACGCCGTAGGCACCTTCGCGATGAAGTGAAAAATCGATTCCTGAGCAATCGATGCAAACTAATTCAGCACCTTCCCTTGGGACAGCGCCTTTGTAACGTTGCACTTAAGAGGCAGCGTGTTAAGAAGCTTCCTAAGGGAGACTTTGGGGAACACACTTAAGAACATAAACAACTTCGGTAAGATATATCTTTTTGAGTCTTCTTAGCGGGCTAAGAGTGAACGTTATCGGGGAACCGGGCCCTGATCTTTACTCTCACAAGGATCCTGGATGGGGCCTGGGAGTATGCCCATCCTGTCTACATGTGTTTTGTGGATTTGGAAAAGTGTGGGAGATGCGGTGGGATTATGGGGTCCCTTCTTAGGGCCATCCAATCTCTGTATGACTAAAGCGAGAGCTGTTTCCGGGTTCTCTGTAGTAAGTCGGACTCGTTTCAGGTGAGGGTTTGTCTCCGACCAGGGCTGCGCTTTGTCACCAGTCCTGTTAGTAGTATTTATGGACATGATATCGAGGCATAGTTGGGGTGGGGATGGTTTGCATTTTGTTGGGCTGAGGATCTCATCGCTACTTCTTGCAGATAGTGTGGTCTTGACGGCATCATCGGCCTGTGACCTTCAGCACTCACTTGTATCGGAAGCTCTCGATCTACCGGGCAGTCTCTTGATCTACAAAGGCCTTAGACGGGTGGTGTGCGTCTCCCTTAGAGATAGGGTGAGAAGCTCAGTCATCCGTGAGGATCTCAGAGTATTGCCGCTGCATCTTTGCTTTGAAAGGAGCCAGTTGAGGTGGTTTGGGCATCTGGTAAGGATGCCCCCTGGGTGCCTCCCTCGGGAGGTGTTCCAGGCATGTCCAGCTGGGAGGAGGCCTTGGGGAAGACCCAGGACTAAGTGGCAAGATAATATCTCCAAACTGGCCTAGGAATGCCTCGGGATCCCCCAGGCCGAGCTGGTAAATGTGGCTCGGGAAAAGGAAGTTTTGGGTCCCCTGCTGGAGCTGCTGCCCCCGCGACCCGGTCCCAGATTAGCAGACGAAAATGGATGGATCATTTATTATTTAATATATGTATGCCGTCAATAATGTATAGTATAATTCACTTTGAATAATAATGCCGGATAAATCTGTAAGATCTGAACACTAAAGGGAACACTAGCACATCATAGATCTGAATGAATTAACTAATAGTATGAAATACTTTGTCTTTACATAGTGGAACGTGCTGAAAATCACACAAACTTTATCAATGGAAATCAAATTTATCAACCCAGAGAGGTCTGGATATGGAGTCACACTCAAAATCAAAGTGGAAAACCACACTACAGGCTGAGACAACTTTGATGTAATGTCCTTAAAACAACTCAAAAGAAGGCTCAGTAGTGTGTGTGGCCTCCATGTGCCTGTATGACCTCGCTACAACACCTGGGCATACTCTTGATGAGGTGGCGGATGGTCTCTTGAGGGATGTCCACCCAGACCTGGACTAAAGCATCCGCCAACTCCTGGATAGTCTGTGGTGCAAAGTGGCATTGGTGGATGGAGTGAGACATAATGTCCCAGATGTGCTCAATCGGATTCAGGTCTGGGGAACGGGCCAGTCACATGTGCTTAGTGTGAACCTGCTTTCATCTGTGAAAGCACACAGGGCACAAGTGGCGAATTTGCCAATCTTGGTGTTCTCTGGCAAATGCGAAATGTCCTGCACGGTCTTAAGCCCTCATACCACCCTCATGGAGTCTTTTTCTGACCATTTGAGTGATGCACATTTATGGCCTGCTGGAGGTATTTTTGCATGGCTCTGGCAGTGCTCCTCCTGCTCCTCCTTACACAAAGGCAGAGGTAGCAGTCCTGCTGCTGGGTTGTTGCCCTCCTACGGCCTCCTCCTCATCTCCCGATGTACTGTCCTGTCTCCTGGTAGCGCTTTCATGCTCTGGACACTACGCTGACAGACACAGCAAACCTTCTTGCCACAGCTTGCATTGATGTGCCATCCTGGATGAGCTGCACTACCTGAGCCACTTGTGTGGGTTGTAGTCTCCGTCTCATGCTACCACTAGAGTGAAAGCACCACCAGAACACAAAAGTGACCAAAATTTAAGCCAAGAACCATAGGATTTCCATAACAGCATGTGAAATTCCATTCGCATAACAGCATGTGAAATTGATTGTCAATCAGTGTTGCTTCCTGAGTGGACAGTGTGATTTCAAAGAAGTGTGATTGACTTGGAGTTACATTGTGTTGTTTAAGTGTTACCTTAATTTTTTGAGCAGTGTATAAAAAATACCAAATAAAATACATTTTCTTGGTTTGGGTGAGTTAACAATTTTTGGGACGTTCTTATTTAAAACCAACATTTTCAGGTAAAGGGAGTTTATAATTAACCAGTGATCTATGTAATGAATACAAAAACAAAAAAATATTAATTATTGAAACTAGTTTTTTGTAAATACAGATTAAATTGTCATTTAGGTTTATTTTAATCCCAAAATGGGTGAACCCAGCCAAATACTTATATTGTTTTACAAATAATTTTACTTTTTAGTTGCTCTCCAGCAAATCCTTGTGTTCAGGTTGGACGCCTGTATATTAAATTGTGGAAGTATAGTTGGTGAACGTACTCATCCTGTGCATCATCTGACTAAAGGCTTCCATGTTGGCTTGGCAATGCAAAATGAATGGGAGGTTGGGCGACATGTGGTTGGATGATCAATGTGAGCGCCCCTTGCCATCCCACAAATCTGTCCAGGGAGTTGTGGATTTGCCAACAAGGCAGGGTTACTGGGAATTTGGAAGTAAGAAAAATTTTGAGTCCTGTCCTACGCTAAATCTTAATGGTTTGTGTGACTGACATTTATGTCACGGTGTATGGTGTGGTTGAAGGACGGAGACCCAGGCAGGTAGATGGTAGATGACAGATAGCTGGTTGTTTTATTGTAGACAAATCTGGAGATATACATATATTTAGGTGCATGATGCCTCTGGGATATACTTATATAGCTTAACGTGCTCTCAACAGTGGGACAGACACTGACAGCTGATCATACAACTACAGAGCTTACGGATTAACTTCCAAACTTCCGCTACTCACTTTTCACAACTTACATTTAGCAGCTACTGGACAGACTTCTCTAAACAATGTAACAATAAAACATAACGTAATTCAATGACCGACACCTCTCCCTCTCCCTGCTCTCTCCACTCTGGGCTGGGCGTTACAATTTATTGTTGTTTTTATATACAGTATATATTTATTGTTGCTGTATCTATTCCTTACTAATATTAGTGATAAAATATTCAACATTACAAGTAGCTTCAGCTAAAGCAGATAAACCAAGAATATGTTGACAAACACACAGAACACAAAGTACTGCATCACAATACATTAGGTTATACTCTAACAGCAAATCTTCGTTTGAAAATCTGTGCAACTCTATTCCGAATCTGATTAAGTTGCAGTCCATATATGATGGGGTTTAGTAGGGGAGGCACAACCAGGTATTCCACTGCCATTACATTTCTCAGACCCAGCAGGCCGGTGTTGCTGCCAAAGCGAGTGTACATCACATCAAAAAGGAGAGATATGAGAAAGTTAGCCAGGGTGATCAGATGAGGCACACAGGTCTGCATGAATTTCCTCTTCCCCGCCTGGGAACGCAATGATGCTTTGACTATTTTAACGTAGGAAATAAAGATGAACATAATTTGAAAGGAGTGACAAAACATTGAAATGGAGGAATAGGTGTTGTTCAGAGTAGTGTCTACACATGAGAGCTTCAGAACTGGCCAGTTTGAGCAGTACAGTTTGTCGATGTCAACACCACAGAGGGGTAACCGTGTTAAAATTATAATTATTATGCTACCTTCTAGCCATGAGATTAGCCATGCTACAGTAAAGAGTGTCCACACTTTTCTAATAGTAACAATTGTGTGGTAGTGTAGTGGCTTACAGATAGCAACATATCTGTCATAAGCCATCGCTGTTAAGTTAGCATATTCACCAAAAATATAGGAGCAGATGACAAATATCTGTGTCATGCACCCAATGTATGTTATTACATGAAAGTCAGACAAAATGTCATAAAGTATCTTCGGGTAGAAAGCTGAAGCCCCAATGATACCATTAATACATAGATTACACAGGAATAAATACATTGGGCCATGCAACATTTTCTCTAGAAAGATTGTAATGATCAGTATTAGATTCATAAAAATGGTAAAGAGGTAGAGGACAAGTAGAAATATGAAGTAGATGTGTTTGTTTGTCTGCGTTAAGGTCAGTCCATGAAGCACAAACACTATCTCCTGAGAGGAGTTTAACAGTGATGTCATTAACAGCTGAGACAAAGGACCAGTGTTTAATACCTGAGAATTTTCAGTTTGTTCAAGCTTTGTCAATTGGTCTATTTAAAAATAATGTTTGACAGCCAAAGAGTAACTGCCAAACATACAAGTGCCCTGTCACCGTCACAGCATTGATATCTTTACTGTCTATTGTGTAGTTGCTGTTCAGAAAAGTTTTTTGTTTGCAGAATACCCAATAACCACATGCTCTAAAAAGTAACTAAAATATACCCGGTTGCATATGGCAGGGTCTATATTGGTCTGTTGTACAAAAAAAACACAGTTTAATAAACTCTTCACAGATGACTTCACTCAAAATTAGCGAGGAAATCTTGCTAAAACATTATTAAAGAAAGTTGTTATTATCATAAAGGATGTCCTGTTGATGAAAATCATTAAAAAGTATCATAGTTAATGAATGATGAAGTCAGAAGATGTTCTCCACAAAGGTTATTATTCATGTTTCTTTTTCCATGGTCTCTGCGCTGAACACCACCAGATCCTACCTGGGTATGGCACTTCACTCTCTGGGACAGTCTTTTATGCTATATCATCTGTGATTCTAACCAGACATAGCAACGTGTACGATGGAGGCAGCACACACTGCGCCCTCAGGAGGTCACTTTCCTAATGACACTACACCAATGACAACTATAATGAGACATCATTCCAGACCTCAGTCTGTCCTCAACTTTGTCATACTTCCTAAGTTCTCAACAAAAGAATTTCTACAAAATTTCATATAAAAATATTAGTTTTTTCAATATAATTGCTCTCCTATTTCAAAACATGTTATTTGCAACCTATACAAAAAACATGTTGGTTTATATTTTGCTTTCAATAGTTTTTTGGGAATTATATTACCTTTGTGTTCTTTAAGAAGCAAGCAGTGCTGGCTCTAGCCTATTAGGCAGAATTCAATCTTGAGGCCCCACCCATATTTAATCAATCTGATAAAGCCACCTCTGTATTGCTTTATAAAAATCATTTTTTGTTTTATGCTCTAATGTACTGACAGGTATTCTCTTAGTCAGGGGACTTTTAGTTAATTTGCTATTATTTTACTTTCTTAGGAAGATTACTTCTGTTTGGTTTCTAATTATCAATCCCCAAAATAAAAATAAAATATTAAGTGATTTCTTATTTTACGGTGGCCAAACAAAATTCAAATGTAGAATCCATGGAGGGCAAAACATCTGTCGGCTTTTGTTTTCCTTTCAACTGGTATCCAATGAGACAGTAAAAGAGGTGAAAGGGCTTCCCAACTCATTGTTACCCTTTTTGGATCAACAACCCCTCAAGGTGAGTTTGGCATAAAAAAAAGGGTGGTTATACCAAAAAGATCCTGATCCCCACTTGTGGGGGTTCTGTGATGTTGTGGGGCTGTTTGTCCTCCAAAGGCAATGGGAACCTTGTTAGAATACATGGCATGATCAATGACAAGGATCCTAAACATACACCCAAATCACAAAAATGGTTCACTGAACACAAAATCAAGCTTCACAGCTAATGGAGAAGACACAGTGCTGATATATTGGCAAAGGGAGGATGTACAAAGTATTAAATGCAGGGGTGCCAATAATCATGGCACATGTGTTTTTGTTTGAAATCTTTATTTCTTGATGACAAATTTTTTTTCCATTGTGATGTTATGCCAATTCACCAAAAGATGCTATTAACTAACCCTTTTTTACTCATTTTGGTGGATGTATGTAAGTAGCTCCATCACTCTCATTTCTGTTTTGGGACGGTCTGGAAGGCTCTACATTTCCATCTCCACCCTCTATCCAATCCAGGTTATTAGCTTCTCCACAGGTGACTGTGTCTCCAAGGCTAAGCAACATACACTGTTCTCTGAGTGTCTGGGGATCCATTGATGGAAGTTCATAAGAACTCCAAACTCTCTTGAGCTTCCCCCCAGTGACTAGAACGTTAAATAATTATATTCTCTTCATGTCCTCAGCCAGTGGCTCATCTGCTGCCTCAAAACCAAACATAGCGTTATTTGCAGTTATTTGTGATTGAGCGTAACCTCCATATTCATAGCTCTCAAGCTGATATCTGTGTAGCAGTGAATCTGGTGGCTCTGTAGTGTATCAGATGTCCTTTGGTTTTGTTTATGAGATGGGCTTCAAAATCCAGCTGCATGTTATCAGACTACAAAAGATTTCTAGTAGCGTTGATAAAAAAAAAATTGGCATACCAGATGACACTGCATATTTGGACTCTAAATGATAATTTCTTTCTGTCAGGGACTGGGTCTCAATTCCTACTACGGGATCATAGTCATGGATCGCAGCCATTTGGCTGGTTTGAATTTAGCATTAGCTGACATTGTCTGTTCTCCGATTCAATGTGCTATTCTGTGCTCATTTTTTTCTTGTCTTTTGTGAATTTATAATTAAGTATTGTGGTGAACACTGTGTTGTATCCTTTTAGTCATTAATACTTTTGTTTCTTTTGTCTTTTGTTCACAGGGAGTAGTTTAGAGCTGCCTCGGGGTGTACATCACCCATAGGGATACTCCCTTGTCTAAGTCCACTAGCTAGACCTGGGCAGACGACTCACTGTAAGTTTGGTTAGGGCACCTCATTTGTGTGCCAGTAAGTTTATGTGATTGTGCAAGGGTGTGGGGGGGGGGTAAAAGAATACAATTAATGTGCACTTATGAAGTTAACACATTCATTTCTCTTCCCTGTTGCAATAGTCTGAGTTAAGAAAGGAAGAATGCTTAATTAATGAGTATAGAGAATGGATAGTATCGAAGTAGTTGATATTTACTATCTAACTATCTTACCCCATATCAGAATTTCAGGCCCGCGGTTCAAATACACAAAGTTCTTCATTTATTTACGGATATATTCAGTAATGGTCCGGTCAAGAAATTGCAATTTTGATATAACCAGATGGATGGAAAAACTATGCTGTATGTCATTACTTGGACCCTTTGATGACCAAAAAGAAAAAAATTACAACTGTAAGTATTATATTTTTTGGTACAATTATAATTTTTTTGGTACAGTTATTTTCTCAATGTGGTTTCCTATATTCCCTAAGTAAAATGTCATTGTTTTTGAGATGCGTAGCTGACATTAAGTAGTCATAACGTTGTGAATTTTATAGGTAAAATAAAACCAAGATAATTGCCAAAACTTCAAGATTCTAAGCTTTAAGGACATATAACCCATTTATAAATAACCTAAACGTTAAGGGTTTTAGCCATGTTTCTAGTCAACATTCCATTTTATTTGAGGCGCATGTGTCCAAGGCATGTAGCTCACATTATGAGATGAAATTATAACTTTTGTTATAGCTATTGGAAAATGGAGACATTTGCTACATTCCTGAGTGTCTAAGCTTTCTGTAACATGTATATCTAACTTAAAAATCGGACTTGTGAACTGTGATTCTAGTCCAGTTATTTTTTTCTTTTTTTGGCGAAAATCTACCGTGGGCGGGATACTGATCCTTAACAGGTTAAAAAAACAGGATATGGCAGTTTTAATGATTCCTAGGGATACGTATATCAAAGTACAGTTTTACTTTGCCGGACAAAAATGTGTAACAAACAATGCTTTTAAGTCAACTTATAATATATTGTAACCTCTGAAATCTGCTCCCTTAAAATATAACTTTTTTTCATGGAGCTTCACATGGTGATTTTGGTGTAGGCCTAGGTTGGTCGCAAATACTTTACATTTTCATTGTAGTGAATTGCAAGTTCTAATCCCGGTGAAAGCCAACTCCATTTTGTATCGGCCTGTTTATAAAGGATGCATTCAAATTGTATTTTGTAATCATACCTAAACAGTGATTGCATTCCACTGATTTCATGGGGTGAAACATAACCAGACTTTTTCCCAATGGCTTGAGATCACTTAAACTACAGTACATCTCTCATCTCAAACAATATATGTCAGGTAAGCAACTTTGTTCTTCAGGGCGTTCCCGGGAAATGCTGTGTTATACAATACGTCCCAAGGGAATCCTTTGTTATATGTCACAGCACTACTTGTCTCTCCCACTTTCTTGTCTACACATGGCTGTGGGAACTAATTCCTGATTAAGAACAAAATTACCAATAACGGAAGTTCACTTGTACCCAGTGATCTATGATATGAATAGAAATAATAGAAAATTATAAATTATGGTAACTAGTTAGTTATAAACTCCCTGGTCATTTAGGGAGTTTATTTAATGACTGTATTTAACATTATTTTAATTCAGCAACATAATAGACCTATCCTTACAAATGTATACTGTAAGTATTTAAAGATATACTTTTATCTGTCACCCTTTGTGCTGACCAGACCAGACTGAGATCATGAAGAATTTGGCAGAGAAAAGTGTGCATCATTTTTGTAGAAGGGTGACATCTAATCTCCCTTCAGCGAGACATGCTGTAATGGCCAATTAGCTTTAGTCATTGCGTTACAAAACCCCCAACCCCCCACATGCTGATTACATTAAAGCAGTTATTCCCAATAAAAAAAACTTGTTGTTCAACGTGTTACTGTAGCTCAAAAGCAAGTTTGGTAAAGTCTAGGGATGGGACAATACAACCTTTTATGGAATGAGTACAAATACAGAGTATTTAATTTTCGGGTACTTGGTGATATGATTACAAGTACTTTTAATAACTATGCCAAATGTCACATTAATCAAGCTAATCTTGTCACACCCTAGAATTCCATTACTCTGATCTACCTGTTCCCCTCCCCCTTATCCAGGTGTTCCCCATTTACTGATTGTTGCCTGGTGTATTTAACCTGTCCTCTCTCCCTGTTCTGGTTGCTAGTTCGTCTTGTGTGTTTCCTGAGTCGTCCCAGCCGGTCTGTTTATTTTCCCAGTGTCTTCCAGTAGCTGTTACTAGATCTCCCGTGTACCGAACCCTGCCTGCCACGTTTACCGATTCTGCCTGCTGTCTGCCTGTGCCTCCTGACAAGTATCATTACCGTGTACCGAACCTTGCCTGTCCCTCACCTGAGTCTGCCTGCCGTATTATTGGGAGTAATAAACTGTGTTTGCACTCCATACCTGTCTCTGCTGTCTGCATTTGGGTCTAGGCCTGAACTGTGATAAATCTGCTATATTTTAGATGTTTATCAGCCAATTCAAATATAGAAAAATAAATGTTCCTACATATCCAGAAGAACATAATTTACATTGCAGGTCAAGAATGTGTAATATTTATATCAAATGTCTTTAGTTTACGTCTCTCTCCCTATTAGCTAAAATAAAGGCTGTTTTTTGCTTCTGCGTCAAATCAACGGTGTACACACGCAGACCCCTCTGCATCAACGCGGACCCTCCGCTGTACCCTCCACCGTCGAGTGACGTGCACCTCTCCAAAAATTTAACTCCGGCGTCGAGGCTACGCAGACCACAAGGACTATGATTGGTCAGATTATTACACTGCATGAAAAGTGGGACTTTAGTCAGTAAGCGGGGGAGTTTTACCCCAGGTAACATTTTTTTATAAGGTATTAACTTCATTTTAAGAAAATCTCTGGTATAAATAGATCAGCGCCAGCATAGCCTAATTATAGACCTACATTTTTGCTTGAATTTATTTATTTAATGAAAGTATGCTAGATTAATTACTGTGTACGTCATTTGCAATGGCCAATGTTATGGTAAAAATATTAGTGTTAATAAGACTTTGCCACAAAGGTAAAATGTGCATTCCATGCAAACAATATGAGTCTACTAGAGCTCATCCCCTGAACCTAGATGAGTTTTCTATAATGATGTAGTGACATCACCGCAGGTTTTTGGAAAACATACAGTGGCCGAATTATCAAAAATGCTGAGGTGATTTTAGTGACGGTCATGTCAGAAACATGACCGGCACAATGATACTGAGCTGTTTAGGGTTATTATTTATTTATACAGGTAAGTTGACTGAGAACAAGTTCTCATTTGCAGCAATGACCTGTGTATGTCAATATAAAATACAACCAGAATACAATGTACAATAAAAAAACAAATAATTAAATGCAATTTAAAAAGCATAAAATCTAAAACAATCACCAATAACAAACACGGTCAGGAAAAAAATGATCTCTAAGTAAACCAATTAAAAGCAATTTAAAAAGCAAAAAAGCCAAAAACAAAAACAAACATAAAACAAACACAGTCAGTAATAAAATGATCTTCAAATAAACGTCTAAAATGCCCTAAAGGCACCAGTTTGAACAAATTTAAAAGTACATTGTAATTCATTCCAAATGTGCGGGGAAAAATAACTAAAAGCAGATCAACCCAATTCAGTGGAGATCTTAGGGATCTGTAGTAATATCCACCCCTGAGCTCTGGTCTGGTAGCCAGTACATCTAACAGTTAAACCTGAGTTAATAAAAGGTGGAAGTTTGTGCAAAAGAGCTTTGTAAACAAAAAGTGCAAAATGCATTTCTCTACGAACTTTTAAGGACAGCCAATTTACGTTCTGGTAAAGCGTGCAATGATGGGTACCAAACCTGTCTCCCGTAATAAAACGAATGGCACTGTAATACACAGCATCAAGAGGTTTAAGAACAGAAGCACGGGCATGCATATAGATTGTGTCTCCATAATCAATGACAGGTAAAAAAGTGGATTCAACTATTTGTTTTTCTATTTTTTAGAGTCAAACCCAGTTTAACTCTTAGTTTCTTTACCAGTTCATCAACATGCACTTTAAAGGAGAACCTATTATCAATCCATATCCCCAAATATTTATAAACATGAACACGGTCAATTGAACCACCATCCAATGTGCAAATACATACATCATCACCTGTTTTCTGTTGTCCATTTGAAAAAAGCATATGTTTTTCCTGCATTAAGTACCAGTTTCAATTTAAGTAAAGGCTTCTGTGTGGATGTAAAGGCAGATTAGAGCTCAAAAAGGGCCTGTTCTACTGAAGGGGCAATAGCATAAATAACCGTATCATCTGCATAAAGGTGAAGTTGACAGTTGTTTATTGTCACAATGTCCATAGTCTTTGTGCCTGCTCTGTGTCCCTTCATGGTGGTTTCTCCTTTATGTGTTTTGTTTTCCCGCTCTTTGTGTCACATGATCCCATCACATGTTTTTGTCAGCCTATCAGTTCTGTTGTTTTGTCCACACCTGCATATCCTCCCCTCGTTAGTTGGGTAATTAGTTCTGTGGGTTTGTTTGTTCTGTGTAGTTTATTGTTTCTTGTCAGGTACGTGGTTGTTCTTGTTCTTTGAAGTAGTTGTCTTTAGTCTATTCATATGTTTGGTGTAAAGTGTTTCTCTTGTGTTCCAGGTGATGTTGTATAGTTAAGGTTATGTTCTTATGTAGTGTTATTCTTGTTTATGTAGGTCTTTGTCACTCATGTATTCTTGTCTCTATGTTTCTTGTCAGTCCCTTCTTGTTTGAATAAAGTACATATGTTTAGTGAAGACGCACCTGCCTCCCTATTCCTACTGGACTGTGACATTTATAGCTGAACCAATATTGTTAAAGGGGTGATAGAATGCAAATCCGAGTTTACCTTGTCATAGTTGAATAATGATAGTTCGGTGGCTAAAATAGACATACAGTGAACCGCAAAGTCCCATTGACACCTCTTTGCTATGCAAATCCCACAACTTTAAACTGCCTCTGTAAAACGGGCGAATCTCAAAAAGCCACCGAGTTGACGTCAACTCGGTGGCTC
>JACXGM010012869.1:5760-23683 GCA_016801145.1 Umbra pygmaea
ACACACACACACACACACACACACACACACACACACACACACACACACACACACACACACACACACACACACACACACACACACACACACACACACACACACACACACACACACACACACACACACACACACACACACACACACACACACACACATCAACATCAACCAGAGTCCAAGTTGACCCTCTCAAGACATTGCTCTGTAGCTCAAGTCAGAGGCTGTTATGTACATTGTTTCGTTCTGAATGTACTGTAGCAATTGCTGAGGAAACCATATCCATTTCAGGCTTGAATGGAAAACTTCCGGGTAACTCCACCCACTTCCAGGAAAGCCATGCCCATTCCGAGCGCATATACAGATTCTCTGATCATCCCTAGTATGTATCTATGCCAGGCTGGGTTCTCACCCTAACAGCATGAACAACCAAACATTTCAAGCACGCACTCTGAAATCCACAGTGAACAATTTGTCATTGACCCTGTTAGAGGGGGTACCCAACTGGATGTTAAATGTCTGAGGTGGTACAGAATGGGAAATGGGAACCACTGGTTTAGCTCCAAAACTGCAGCTCTTGTGGGGTGTTCCCCATCTGCGGTGGCCAGTACCTATCAGAAGTGGTCCTAGGAAGAAAAAGAGGTGGGCGGCCAAGGCTCGGTGATGGACGTGCGGAGCGAAGGCTGGCCTGTGTGGTCCGATCCAACAGACAAGCTACTAATGCTCAAATTGCTGGAAATGTAAATGCTGGCTTTGACAGAAAGGTGTCAGAACACAGTGCCTCACTGTTGTGAATGGGGATGCGTAGCCACAGACCAGTCAGGGTGCCCATCCTGACCCTTGTCCCCCGAGGGCAGAAAAAGGGAGACCTACACAATATTAGGCAGATGGTCATAATGTTATGGCTGATCGGTGTATGCTTAGTATATTTAGATAAAAGCTATCAACATACATCAACATATTTACTATCCATATTTGGCTATTGTAATTAGTCTGTTTAAAAGCCTGTTTCAACCCATGTTAAAAAAGTATATTTTAAAATTAACCACCTCAGATGTTTGTTCATCACATTAAAGTACTGTACAATGATATGAATTTCCTTTTCTGAAATAATTTGTTTGAAACATGTCAAGCTGCATATCACTCATCTTTCCTTATTTGGAATAATTAAATTTTGACCAATCAAATCAGCTTTGAAAAAGATCTGATGTGTAAAGATCTGATGTGAATTGATCCAAAGACCTTTTTGTAATATCTGGGAAATGGGCGGCTTTTATAATGCATTGCCAACTTACTTTTTCACTGTTCTCTTCAGAACTAGACTTTAAATGACTGCCTACATAGGCATCACAATAATAAAAAATCAATGTATTTAATAACTGGTCTTCCAATTGCATTACATCTTTTCACATAAGGTCTTTTGATAGCTAACCTGATGGTAAAAATAAGAATTAATTGAAAAACAAAAACTAAGCTGTGCTGCTGCCGCATACATTTAAATGATCTGTTTTATGCAAAAAAACACGTTATCATTTTGCAAATGCAGCCAGAAAGTCCCTCGAATCTAATTGTCATTGACATCACACTACATCAGTGCTTCCCAGCACTCTCCTGGAGGAGCATCAACCATAACAGACTTTAACTGTAGCCCTCAAGCTTCACCAGAATCCCTATTCAAGGACTTGATTATTAGTAGACAAGTTGAATCAGGTGTGCTAGCTCAGGGGTAGTTCAGACTGGCAGGTGGTCCTCCAGGAGAGGTTTGAGAACTGCTATTCACAATAATAAACTACACAACCAGCACTCACCTGTCCAAGCTTGGCCATTCTTATGTGAGTGCCTACAAGCTTGCAAGCATGTTAGGAATGTCCAAGCATGAACAGATGTGGTCAGCCAATCAAGTAAGAATTGGAAATTGTGCGGAGCTTCAATTGGTTACTTTCGCAACAACATCAGTCTGTATTTATACAAACTTCCATTCTGCCTTTTCTCTCACTCAACGCGCTTTGCCCGCCCTGATTTTTCTCTCATTGAAAATTAATCAGTTAAAATAACAGAATAAAAATCCATTATTTGACAATCTTTATATACTGAATTGCACATGTATTCTGAAATGCAACATATGCCATTTTATATTAAATATAATTTTCATGCGTTCTTCTGTATGTGTTATCTTACTTTCCTGGAATTGCTTTGGGATTATTGGTATTTGGTGTCATGGTGTCCCCCCAGATGAATAATACCACTACAATACAGGTATCAAGTATACTTTTTGGGAGTCAATATCCCTGTGATATCATTTTTATTGAGCTCATTTGGAAGAATTGGATTTTAGCCTGTCTGATGAGGTATATACTGTGTGATCTTAAGTCTCGAAACACAATGACCATCTTTTCTCCCAAGATATGAGTGGATAGCTCAATTTTGAGTCGATATAAGTGCTCCTTATCTGTGTTTCACTGAAGTAGCAAAATTGCCTTAAGGAAAATCTGTAAATTCACAATACCAATATAACTTGCAAGTCATATTCAGTCAGCTGAATGTCTACTGTAAGTCTACAGTGGCATTGAGGGAGGTGTGGTGTAGAGTCATTATTTCCATTTGCCACTTGAGGGAGCGGTAACCATGAACATTTACCTGACACAATGTTATGGCACATATAGGATCAGGGAATTCATCCATGAGAGGGGCCAATAGAAGGTAATTACACAACACTCCTAAAATAATTTGTCTCTGATGCACTATTTAGAGTGGACACTGTAGTGGTGGGCTGGAACAGCTATTATTAGGCTTTCAGAAAGCAGGTACTGTATCTTTGTGTTGTAATTTGGCACTACTGTGAATCTGTGTAAAACAGGCCATCTTTAGAAAACTCAGTACCCGGGTGAGAAGGAGGGTAGTCAAGTGGCCTTTGGCAACTTTAAAGCAGTTATAGTTCTGCATGACTGAGCTAGGTGCTTCACAAAATTGCCCTTTTTGGGAAAGTGACAAAAAGAGAGCCATTGTTAAAATAGACTCACATCAACTCTTGGCTATAGAGCCAAAAGGCATGTGGGTGACAAATCAAGTGGAGGAAGATTCTCTGATCAGAAGAGACCAACATCGTTCTTTTTGGCCGTAATGCTAAGCACTAAATTTGGCGAAAGCCTAACATCACACATCACCCTGACAACACAATCCCTACCACAAAGCATAGTGTTGGGAGCATCATGCTATGGGGATGCTACACTGCATAGAAGGCACAATGAATGCAGCAAAATACACACAAATCCTTGAATAAATGCCAAATCTGAGAGATCTTCCAGCCTGACCTCAAAGCCATAGAGTGACATCAAAATAGATTCAATGTCCTGGAGTGGCCCATTCAAAGCATAGACCTCAGTCCAACTGAAAATACTTTATGTGGAAAGAATTGAAAATAGCTATTCTATTCATTCAATTTGATTGAGCTTGAGCAATTTTGCAAAGAAGAATTAGTCAGATTCACTATATTTCTTTGTGGGAATTTGTTTTTGTGGATTTGCTTAACTATACATTTTTGGAAAGGTTATTCTATAAGGAGTCAGAAAATCAATGTCAACATTTGCCCAGATGTCTATGTGACGGCCATATAGATTTTGGCCACCGTTAAACTATAATTTGTAATATTTCGGCTTCTGAATAAGCTGTAATGTGGATTTTAACTGCTAAACCCACATTTTCAGGATCAGGGAATCCTTTGGTGCTAATTACAAAGCTACAAGACTTTACCACGTTAACCCATAGATGCATAACAACACATCACAAGCAGTTGGTCAGAAAACACAGAGATCCTTTTATTGAAGAGTTTAAAATTAGCCAATGTAAAACTTGGATGTTCTGGAGCTATCGACATGCACATTTAGACCACAGTATGATTATGCAATCTTTTTAATTAGACAGTTTCTATACATCATCATAATCATCATCACTTTCATACATCACAGCTTGGGAATCTTCATCGTTCTGGCAGAGGCTGCTCCACTGACACAAATCAGTACAGGCTAAGTCCTTAGCTCTGCAGGAGCACCTCCCAGAAGAGCAGTCAGATTTACACTTGCATTGAACCAACTCAAGGATGGTTTTGCAGACGATCCAGCTGTGGATCCTGCAAAGAAATGGCTGCCTGCACCCATACTCTTGTTTGAACATGGACTCTCGAGATGTGCTGCTTCAGAGCTCCAAGTGTTTGAGGGAGCTTGTCACTTTCTGCCCTATGTTTGCAGAAGTGATGCCATCGCAGTTGAGGGATTGCCTTGATGTTGATACCCTTGGGTGAGTAAGCTGTACATATAAAGGATTCCAGCATTCCTTATTTAACATCTGCTTCATCCAAAAGCATCTGCAGAGCTTTGACAATATCTTCCTCTGCTTTGAAGTAGACCTGCAGCCAGGTTGCCTTGCCTATGCAGGAGAACCTTCCTGAGTTGTCAGCACCAGTGAATGTATGGAAGGCTGGCAAAGCCTTTGCTCTTTCTTTACCTAGAGCTCGCCACAGTGGTTCAATCTGCACAACACCAGAGGCTTTCGAAATGGACGTGTTCGTCAACATGAGATCATAATTTGCCGTGACTATCACTAAAACATCTGTATCTGGTGAGAAAAACACCAACTGTGCATCATGTGGGTTTCACTGTAAAGCCAGCACAGCCTTGTGGCTCAGCAGTGTGTCTGCTTCTTCGAGGTTGTTTTCTTCAAAGACAAGGTCTTTGTTGCTCCGAGTAAGCCCAGAAACAGATGTGATGATCAGCTTGGAGGATCTCTTGTTGTACTCAGTCAGATCACTCTTAGTCTTGTCATGGGAGAGGAACCTGCTCATTGGGATGTGTTTGATGTTGCTGTCCTCTATGACTTGATACTGAGTAGAAGCTTTTCCTTGTCTTCATCTATCTCTAGTTGTACTCTTCAGAAAATATACCCTATATGTGTCAAACTCAAGGAGGATTTCATCATAATCTCACGTTAGTTGCATCAGTCTGTCATTAAAGCATCCAATCAGATCCTTGACTGTCAATACAGTCACAGTTGTTTTAGCTCAGTTTCTGCACAAGCACCATATTCTCCACCAGTGCTATCTTCCGACTTGGCTAGTAGATGTAAGGTCTGAAGTAGAACTTCCAACTTGAGGCGGCTGATGGTCTTCATTGGGCATGTCTTCTTTTGTCAGCTTCTCAATTAGATGGATTCACTTGGACTTGTTATGGCATGGCGGAATTGTTCCATCAGGAGCAACCAGTGCCCTTGGTGTTTCTGGTTGATGTCTCGGTTTGAACTGGCAAGTACCATCAGCCTTGCAAAGAGTTCCTTGGTCTCCTTCAGATCCCCAGTATTGTCTCTGAGTTTCACAGTTATTTTCTTGTTCCCAGACTGGAACATCTTGTTGTTCTCTTTCTTCACAGGGGCCTAGAGGCTGACATCTCATTGATACACTCTGACACAGTCTTCATACAACTTCTGGGCAGTGACATCAGCATTCAAGATAGGTTGTACATTCTCATCTGGGATGTAGGCTTGCGTGATCATATTGTGCAGGTTGTCACATTCAGTGGTAAAGGAGTTTCCATGGCTGAGTATGGCTGCCTTGATCTTGTTGATTGTATCATGCGCCCTCTTGATTGCACTTGGTTCAAGCACATGATGCTCTGTGTTCTGTCAGCTTCCATGTCAAACTGACTCTTGAACTCTTTTGACAGTCGAGAAAGCACTGGTGTGACCATGAAAAAGGTCTGTCTGGCATTGGCATTGTTGGAGATGCCAATTATCCCAGAGCTAATCTTTGTTAGCTTGTACAGGTCTTCGCATGCATGGTCTGCCCCAACAGACACAAAGGGAATGACACTCCAAGGGAGTGACTGATATATTGCCTGCTCGTAGTTCCTCTCATGTCTGAGGGTGATTGGTCCTCAAGTCATGCATGTATGCAATGTATCTTCGGCAGAGTCACTTGTACTTGATTCGGTCCATGGCATTTAAAGTTGCCGCTTAAATGGACCTGATTGTTTCCACATGATGCAGGTAATTCATCATGGGATTTCTGTTCCTTCCATTTCTGGAATGCTGTGATGACCTCAGCAGTAGTCATTTCTCCCATGAGGGTGCTGTTTGCTTGCTTCATGGATTCAGCCTTTGTGTCTTTCCCTTCAAAGAAGGCAGCTTCTACTCCCTCTCTAGCATTTAGGTGCACATTTTTCAGTTGTGAGTTGTCCTTGAATATCTCTTTCAGAGTCAATTTAGAGAATGTTACATATGAGTAGATATGGGCATGGAGAGCTTGCTTATGGTGTGTGGATTTCAGGATTTGCCTTGTCGTGGCAGGACCATACATAGCAGCTTCCAACCAGGTAGCATCTACAGTATGCCCGTGTTCTCCGTGGAGGCACCAAGAGCTCTGAGGGCTGCCAAGACAAAATGCAACTCACCCAGTCTGGGAACAACCATTTGTTTCAAGTCAAGTCTGGCATCTAGGAGCTTCACCACTTTCTCATAGAGGGCCATGTCAAAGGTACTGACCGTAAGGTGATCTTCCCCAACTGCCAACTTCCTCAGCTGATTTGCTTGCATGATCACAGTCAGTATAGTTCACCACCTCTGTGAATAGTGGCAAAGCTCCAACCTGTGTCAAGGGAAGGCTTTCAGACATTCCCAACCTGGAATGTTGCTGGAAGTTTCTTCTGCTTTCATTCTTGATAAAGCAGATGCAAAAACCCATCCTAGCTGTGTCAGCTGATAGGATTCTGAGATCCCCTGGTTGATGGCAAACTGTTCTGACCTCTTGGTGAGCTGCAGTTTTGCCTTGTCACAGTAAAGCATCTCTACATGGTAGGGATGACTGAGACTCTGTGCATCACCTATGATCAGAGGTTCTGCAACAGGTTCTTTAGAAGGATCAACCTTCTGGTACACTGCAGTGATCATTCCGTGAATGGTTCCTTTTCCATCAGGAGTGTCCACTGCAAAGTCTGTGTTATATTGCAAAAAAACATGAAGGTCCGCTTCCTTAGGAATGGTGGTACATAGAGGCTTTGGTGCGCTTTGATGTTTTCTACAACATTATTGGCCAAAGTAGTTTTCATGAGAAAGGCATGGCCATGTGAAACAGAGTAGCCATGAGCATTGAGAAGATTCATCAGCTTGTTGTTGCATGTGTCATGGTAAACAGTCAGTGCTATTCCCAGAACCTGTGGGTTCTCTTGTGCTTGGGGTGAATGATACTGTTTCACTGCTCGGCATGTACTTCACCCGTGCACAGGATTTGAACCCATACATGATATTTTGGCTCACCGTCAGTGTTGCTTGGTCAACAACTCTGGTTCTTTTTTCAGTTTGTAGCTTTTCAGCAGGCCCAACCATTATCCAATGTCTTAAGGGGTGTAGTTCAGCTGGAACATTGCCAATGTCACTAGATACATTTATAACAATCCTCCCCTTGGTCTTGGTAAAGTTTGCAATAATTTTCCTTGTTACCTGTGCTGCTTTGTAGATTGTCTTCATGCTGTTCTCCTCCTCCTTGCCAGCTGTCATTGTGGTAGTTACTATGTCCTCTTCACATGCATCTGGGCAGTAGAGGACTGCTGGCTTCTTTCTATTTGGACAAACAGACAACAGGTGTGACAAATCAGTAAGGAGTCTTTCTTTTAGCCATTTTCTGCTGAATGCAGGTAGATGAGTTTCCAAGACTTCCGAACCAATAACATTGAGATAAGAGGTTTCAATGTCATCCATATGAAGGTACGCTTGGTTTTGTGTTTCCACATCAATAAAGTTGATCAGCTTCAAGAAGACTCAACCTTTGTAGAAAGGGTTCTTCAGCAGTTCTGCTAGTGGTAGTTTCTCAAAGAGCGTGGAACACATTTTCTCTCCAGCAAGATTTGTGGTATTTCACATTAATTGCATGTGGTCAGAAATGGTCAAAAAATGGCTTAAGACTGCAAGGGGGTGGTCACATGACACACAGCTCTATTTTCACACTACAAGTGCTCATTCGCTGTTAAGAGTATAAACTATGCAGATATAAAGGTTGTGATTTATTGCATATACATAATATACCATAGTGATATTCAAAGTGTTTCTGATGTTTAATAGTTCGACAATCCCCCTGCCACTGTGAATTGTGAATAATACGTTTTTGTTATTTGTTGTTATAGGCTACCTTAAGCATTAGCTACATGTTTTGGATTGTAGATATATGTGTTGGACAAAAATCTGTATTCTTACTCCTTAACAAAAACGCACTTTTGTCATGTGCGTATTTTAATGGGTTTCGCAGAGCTAATCTGACAAGAAAATAACGTGTCATTTCCCCAGTATTAAACCCCAGTAGTCAATGTCAATTTAGAAAATATTAAGGACACAACATGTATTACAGATGTGACCTATTTAATGTGAATATTATACGATTAGGCTATATAATGTTATTTTTCGTGATTGAAAAAGGTTAAACAGCCATTGCACACACAAAGCACAGAATGTTAAGAGCTCATTGGTGAAAACACAGGTGGGGTTGTTCATTGACTCTGCGTTTATGATTATATTCTGATAGGAGGCATTCTTGTTTGACCACATAAGTTTAAACATGCACGCACACACAAATTTAACGGGAGGCTGTCCAAGTTTTCAATTGCAAACTTAGTTAATTAAAATAGTGAACTCAAGTAACTTATTTTGACATAATATGGTTTCTCATTATATTTATGCTGTATATTTCATGTTGTATTATTTTTTATGTTTGGTTTCATTGCTGAAGAAGCATCTGCTTGCAATTTTCATGGGAGCTAATTAAACCAAGGCTTGGATTATTTTATTAGTAATCCCAGATGTTTTCCAAACATCCATCCATCCATCTTCATCCACTCATCCAGGGTTGGGTTGCGGGGGCAGCAGCACCGACTGGGGGATCCTGAGGCATTCCCAGGCCAGGTTGGAGATATAATCCTGCCACCTAGTCCTGGGTCTTCCCCGAGGCCTCCTTCCCGCTGAACGTGCCTGGAACACCTCCCTAGGGAGGCTTACCAGATGCCCAAACCACCGCAACTGGCTCCTTTCGATGCAAAGGAGCAACGGCTCTACTCCGAGCTCCTCACGAATGACTGACTAGTCTCGATTAGACTATTGCAATTCTCTGTACTCTGGTATCTGTCAATCATCATTGTCACGTCTGCAGCTTGTCCAAAATGCAGCTGCTAGAGTTTTAACTGGCACTAAAAAGAGGGATCATATCACCCCGATACTGGCCTCTTTTCATTGGTTACCTGTGAAATACAGAATTGATTTTAAAGTGCTTCTATTGGCATTTAAGGCATTACATGGTCTGGCTCCATTATATATCACAGATCTTCTCACTTTGTATCATGCCCCCAGGACCCTCAGATCGTCAAACAAAACCCTTACAGCTATCCCACATTCTCGGATGAAAACTAGGGGTGATTGTGCTTTTTTAGTTGTGGCCCCGAGACTGTGGAATACACTACTGATTAGCGTCAGGTCCTCTCCTACCACAGAGACATTTAAATGTTGTCTTAAAACCCATTTTTATTCTCTGGCATTTGAGTCAGCATAAGGAGATTTGTATCTTACTGTGTAATTTGTCCTGTCTGGTTTTGTTGTTTTATATGTGTGTACTCTTACCTGTGTACAGCACTTTGTTTAGCAACTGCTGTTTTTAAATGTGCTTTATAAAAAAAATATAGCCGCAAGCGCGATTTGTGGGTTCAACCCTTTTTTCTCAATAGCGACTTCAAAGTAATTTCACACAAGGTTCAACATTGTTATAAAACATTTGCTATCATTTTTATGATCTTTAGCTTGATTTATGTCATTCCACGTGCAGTTATTATACATTTAAAGCGCCCCCTAGTGGTCAATTTGAATGAGACTTGCAAGGTGTGGTTTAGTTACTTATAAAGAGATTTGTCATTATTGGAGAATAAATATACAATTACTAGTAACATTTGTGTATTGGCACTCACCTATCTTGCGCTTGTAGCGCCCCTTAGTGGTAAAGGTATATAAAACTTTCTGGGTATATGTTAGGAACTTATCTGAACACATCCAGTGAGTTTTGTGATGATTAGCCTTACGGTTAAGGATTTGTATTCATTTATGTCGAGAGCCACTCCCCTCTCAAAGTTCATTGGTCAATAACTTAAAATGTAATTGAGATTGACATGTTTTGTTCAACTTCAAATAAGTTTGATCCAATAATGATTTACTGAAAATGTGGTGGCAATCGGAGCTACAGTGTAGGAGAAGATAAAAGCACCCCCTAGTGGTCAATTTGAATTAGAAATATAGGGCGCGGTTCAGGTACTTATGATGATATATCCTAAGAGATTTGCCATTATTGGCGATTGAATATACGACTAATAGTACAATCTGTGTAATGCTACTGACCTATTTTGTGCTTGTAGTGCCACCTAGTGACGCATGTACATGAAACTGTCTGGGTATATCTGGGGCACTTATCTGAACATATCCTGTGAGGTTTGTGACAATTGGCCCTACGGTTGCTGATTTGTGTTCATTTATGTCCAGAGCCACGCCCCTTTTGAAGTTCATTGGTCAATAACTTGAAAAGTAATTAGGATATTGACATGCTTTATTTAACTATTAATAAGCTTGATCCAATGATGATTCACTGAAAATTTGGTGGCAATCGGAGCTATGGGGTAGAATAATGTCAATAATATATTTTTTTAAATATTCAAAATGGCGGAATATTTCACACCTGTGGTTCAACATTGTTATAAAACATATCATGCAAGTTTTTCTAACAATTGGACAAACATTTTATGATCTATAGCTTGATTTGTCATTCCACGTGTAGTTATTATACATTTAAAGCGCCCCCAAGTGGTCAATTTTAAAAAAAAACTTGCAGGGCATGGTTCAGTTACTTATGAGGACATGTCCTGAGAGATATTTCATGATTGGAGAATGAATATGCAATTAATAGCACAATTTGTGTATTGCTACTCACCTATCTTGTGCTTGTAGCTCCCCCTGGAGGTGCATGTATATGAAACTGTCTGGGTATGTCTGGGGCATTTATCTGAACATATCCTGTGAGTTTTGTGATGATTGGACTTACGGTTGCTCATTTGTGTTCATTAATGTCCAGAGCCACACCCCTTTTGAAGTTCATTGGTCAATAAGTTGTTAAGTAATTGAGACATCAACATGTTTTATCTTATTTTTAATCAACTTGGTCCAATGATGATTCACTGAAATTTTGGTGGCAATCGGAGCAACGGTTTAGGAGGAGATGTCATAAATGTGTTTTTTAAATAATTCAAAATGGCGGAAATCTTTTGTAGGAGGACCTTAATGGTCCTTGAGGCTTTTTTGTAGAGCACACTGAGCTGCACTTGTGTGAGAAATTTCAAGTCAATCAGACTTACGGTGTGAGGGGCGTGGCCTTTCAAAGTTTACATTTTGAAGCCTTAATTACAGCGCCACCATGTGGCCGATTGGATTCATATTTCTATGGAAGCACATGGACACCATTTCCAGTTATTCCCCCAAGTTTTATGTTTCTAGCTCATTCCAGCTCACGGGAATTTCAGCCGGCGTGGCAGACAACAAATAATAATAATAATAACCATTTAACACAAAAACAATAGGGTTCTACCACTTCGTTGTTGAACCCTAATGACTTGACTTGACTGAGCTTCTCACACTATCTCTTAAGGCAGATGCCAGCCACCCTCCTGAGGAAACCCATTTCGGCCGCTTGTACCCTGGATCTCATTCTTTCGGTCATGATCGAGGCTTCATGACCATAGGTGAGGGTAGGAATGAAAACTGACCGGTAAGTTCGAGAGCTTTGCCTTCTGGCTCAGCTCTCTTTTTGTCACAATAATGCGATAAATTGAGTGTAATACCGCCCCTGCTGCGCCAATTCTCCAATCAATCTCCTGCTCCATTGTCCCCTCACTCGTGAACAAGACCCAAATGTACTTGAACTACGTCACTTGGGATAAGGACTCATTCCCTACCTGGAGTAGTCACTACATCGGTTTCCTGCTGAGAAGCATGACGTCAGATTTACAGGTGCTGATCCTCATCCCAGCCGCTTCACACTCAGCTGCGAACAGATCCAGTGAGTGCTGAAGGTCACAGGCCGATGATGCCATCAGGACCACATCATCTGAAAAAGTAGCAATGAGATCCCCAGCCCACCGAACTGTAACCCATCCCCAACCTAACTACGCATTGATAACCTGTCCATAAATACTACAAACAGGATTGGTGACAAAGCGCAGCCCGGGTGGAGGCTAATCCTCACCTGAAACAAGCCCGACTTACTGCAGAGAACACGGACGCAGCTCTCAACAGGCCTGGAAAGATGGTTTACTTGCGTATAGGGCTGAAATTGTGTCAGCTAGATTGGCTTATTTTTCTCAAATAATTGTCAGTAACCAGAGAAACCCTAAAAACGTTTTTATTCAATCAACAGGCTGCTTAAAAGTCACAGCCTCTCTAATGTTCCTGCCTCATCTCACCTTTGTAATAGGGTTTTGGAGTTTTTTTAGCACCAAAATCGATAATATACTTAACCACATTGTTACCACTCATACTCTTGCTGCCTCCTCCTTGAATATCTCTGCATTCTCTGGTATCTCTCTCTCTAACTTTGCAATTCATGACTCCCAGTCTTTATGTAATATGGTTTCAAAACTGAAAGCCTCAACTTCCAATACCATCTTGTCTTTTTAAATCTTGTTTTGATTGCCTCTATCCTGTTGTTCTGAGAATTGTCAATAACTCTCTGTGCATTGGTGTTGTGCCAGCAGCACTTACAATTGCAGCTGTCACCCCAGTACCAAAAACTAACAACAAGGACTTTGATAATTTGAATAATCTTCCGCTCATCTCTAATCTTCAGTTTTCTTTCGCCAAAAGTTTAGAACAAACAGTTGCTTCTCAACTGCTATCTCATCTTTCCTCTAATTAACTTTTTGAGCCAATTCAGTCTGGATTTCGTAAACTCCACAGTACTGAAACAGCATTAGTCAATGTCACTAATGATTTGTTCATGGCTTCTGATTCTGGCCGTCTATCCATACTGATTCTTCTTGATCTTAGTGCCGCTTTTGACACTATAGATCATTGTATTTTAATTACCTGCTTAGAGACTATCTTTGGAGTTTCTGGTTCTGCATTAAAGTGGTTTAAGTCCTACCTCTCTGATCGCAAGCAGTTTGTTGTGATGGGTGACTGCAAGTCTGAGGTCGGTGTGGTTCATTCTGGTGTTCCCCAGGGATCCGTTTTGGGCCCTTTACTTTTTAGTTTTTACATTACTTCCCATTTGGCCAACTTTTAAGAACTCTTGGTCTTAACTTTCATTTTTATGCTGATGACACTCAGATCTATATACATTCAAAACCTTATGTCAATATGCCTGTGTCTTTTCTTTCTCAATGTTTTACTGAGATTAAGAAATGGATGTCTGAAAACTTTCTCTGTCTAAACACTGACAAGACTGAAGTGATGCTTATTGGTTCACTTCACGAGTTGCGTAAAGCAGAATCTATAACCTTGAGTGTGGATGGCTCTGCTTTGCAATTCCAAACCAAACTAAAAAACCTGGGGGTGATATTTGACGCCAATTTAACCATCATGTTTGTAACAATGTCAATGCTTCATTTTTTCATTTCAGAAACATTGCCAAATTACGTTATATGTTGACTTTCTCTGTGGCTGAAAAGTTATTCAACACTTTTGTTTTTTCACGTATTGATTAATGAAAAATTGCACTGGCTTCCTGTTAGTTTTCGGATTGATTTTAAAATTATCATGCTCACTTAAATAATTTGGCCCCTCAATAATTGTGTGAGCTTTTAACCCTCTACGCTCCGACATGTGCTCTACGCTCTTCTGAAGCTGGTCTTTTAACTCTCCAAACATCACGACTAAAAACCATGGGTGATCTGGCTTTTTCTATTCTGGCTCCTAAATTGTGGAATCCCTGCCCTATGAGATTAGGAATGCAGAATCCCTTGGTGTTTTCAAATTGTCACTAAAAACTTACTTTTTTAGGGTAGCTTTTATGTGATTCAATGTGATCTCTTGACACCATAGTTATCTTTATTTTTATTGCTTATTTAGTTTTTGCTGTCTGGACTCTCATATGTATCGTTTAATTTCATTGTTTTAATGTAAAGCGCTTTGAGATGTTACTTTTAAAGGCGCTATATAAAATAAAGCTTATTATTATTATTATAGCTCTCGCTTTGGTCATACAGAGATTGGATGGTCCTAAGAATGGACCCCCTCACCCCATACTCCTGCAGCTCCTCATATCTCCCAGGGGACCCGGTCATACGTGTCCCTTGTGAGAGTTAAAATCTGATCTGTTGTTCCATGACCAGGTCGGAATCTGCATTTTTCCTCTTCAACCTGAGGTTTGACTAGCGGGCGTGTTTAAGGGTTACCGCCCCTTGAGGCACCCAAGACCCTAAGACCACAGCTCCCCAACACCATCTTCAGCAATGGAAGTTTTTTACATTGTCCACTCAGGTTCACTGCCCCCAGCCTCCACAAGGATGCACAAATAGCTCTGCCGGAGGTGTGAGTTGAAAGTCTGTCGGACATGGGCCTCCTCTAGACGTTCCCAATTTACCTGCACTACCCGTTTGTGCTTACCAGGTCTGTCCAGAGTCTTCCCCCACCCCCTGACACAACTCACCAACAGATGGTGATCGGTTGACAGCTCCGTCCCTCTCTTCACCCAAGTGTCCAAACCATATATACTCAGATCAGATGAAACAATAATAAAATTGATCATTGACCTTTGGCCTAGGGTGCTCTGGTACACTTATGAGCATCCCTCTGTTCGAACATGGTGTTCATTATAGACAACCAATGACTAGCACAGAAGTCCAACAACGAACAATCATTCCAAACAGATTATTATAAAACAAATTTACAAATGTAAAATGAAATGCTGATTAAGCAAATATTGTGGAGTCGGTTACAACAGTAACGTTATGAGTGACAATAGTAGTACTTGCCAGTGTGACCAAAAGGTTAGTCTGAGGCCCTGCTGTAAATGTGATGGCACTTCACAATGAACTGCTGATTTTAAGAGCAATTGTGTTGGCTCCTTTTTCTAGATGGCCTTAATGCCCTGGCCGAGGACCTTGGTGTCATTGCAAAAATCCCTCTGAAAATAACAGAAGAATAAAAATGTACTTTTTACCTTACATTCCTTGATGACAACATGGGAGAAATGTAGGCATATTGCTTGTTTCCCAGAAATACAGACATGCATGATAATTAAAAAAATAACAATGTCTGCTTTGGACAAGTAGTTTTTGCTATCGGACAAGTTAAAGATAGACTTACTTGTCCAAGGGACAGCTGATTTGCAATGAATTAATGAATGAAATTGAATCTTTTTGATTCCAACTGTAATTAGACACTGACACAAGTTTTGTTGTTTTGGCTGTTAATCAAAATATATTCAAGTAACAGTTAAATAGTTAATAAAGGCTGAAAGTGCAGCCTCTCAGCTTTTATTTGAGTGTATTCACATCTAAATGGTAGGAAGTGTTTAGGAGGTACAGCTCTTTAATATGTAGCCCCCTCTTTTTCAAGGGACCAAACGTAATTAAACAATTAACTAAAGCTGTTTCCTGGACAGGTGTGGGTTTTTCCTGTATTATTTCCTCATAAATAAGCAGGTAAATGGTCTGGAGTTGATTCCATATGTGGCATTCACATTTGGAAGCTGTTGCTGTGAACCCACAACATTGGGTCAATAGAGCTCTCAATGCAGGTGAAACAGGCCATCCTTAGGCTACAAAATAAGAAAATATTGCAGGAACAGAGAGATAGTAGAAACATTAGGAGTGGCCAAATCAACAGAGAACAAAAGAACACACTGGTGATCTCTGTAACACAAAAAGGCCTGGATATCCACGAAAGACAACAGTGGTGAATGATCGTAGGATCAGGGGCGTAGCCAGGACATTATTTCTGGGGGGGCCAGCTTGGGCCAGTCTTTTATTTGGGGTGGCACTTGATTGTCAAAAACTACTATTTTAAAACTCACGCGCCGCGTCACTCAGATTAGCGGTTTTCCCGCGGCTGGTTAGGCCATAAACAATGGATTGAACTTCCTTATGGACACTAATAATGTCCTATTGATAATCCATGTTATTGAGATGGGTGCTTAGATAATGTGCAAGTGCGATGTGTCATGATTATGTGAGGGGTTTGGGACCTTAACATGAGACAGGGATGTTTTTAGTGCAAATGACAGAAATACACTATATGAATTGTCATTTTAGCCCCCTCTCCGAGACTCTCCCGCCCCCTCAGATCACCATGAAGGTTAAAGACCAATTGCATTATCTTCTTAGGGTAAAATTAAAAAATAAACAAGAATGCTTTATCACAGCTTAATCCATCTGGATCTGATCCCATTTCAACCTCTTATTTCAGTCTTCTAAACAGGGTTTGAATTACACGACATCCCGAAAATGTCTGGGATGGTTCATAACCAACTTTGGGACATTTTACGGGAAGATGGCCAGTAAATTATTGCTAACATGCATAAAACACTGGTTACAAACGCACATGTTGAATCACATCACAATTCAGCTTAAAAGTTTATAAAGTATTATTAATAATTACAAGCGCAGCAATATTTCATACATCGGGAGATCACCTTTGAGATTGCTATTATCCTTACGAGCCGCATTCTCAAATGGTCACTTCTGAACAGTTTTTGTAGTTGGCTATGTAAGAGAGGTGTATTTCTCATAATGGTAAAACATATAAAGACGAAAGCTCTAAAGTTGCAAAAATATGACTGCACCTATACATTTTTTTGAAAACCGAACACAAATGAAATGCAGGTTTAACTGGCAAGTCAGGATGTTTTAAAAATAATTCGCAATGATCGGATATTGACCATATGGTTATTGCAAGGTGATATAGGCTATGTATATATTTAGGTTATATAAATGTAAAATCTTACAAAACCATTTCAATGTTGGTCAAATAGGTATATTATTAGAACGTGAATTACCTGACCGGACTGCAGCCAAATTGCTGCCGCATTACACTCTAAAAACAAAAGGTTCTAAATAGCACTAAAAGTGGTTCATGGCTTGTAATGGTGCCATGTAGAACCATAAGAGGTGCCATATAGCACCTTAAGCACCTCATAGAACCGCTGAAGAACCGCTGAAGAACCGCTGGAGAAGTAGTGGTGCTATATAGCACCTTAACTATTTAAAGAACCTGTTAAGCCCAGTTTGGTTCTTCAGCGGTTCTTCAATGGTTCTTTGGGGTGGTTAAGGTGTTATATTGAACCTCTTTTGGTTCTACATAGCACCATTTTTAAAGATAGGTGCTATATAGCACTTAAAGTGGTTCCCCTATGATTACAAGCCATGAACCACTTTTAGTGCTATTTAGAACCTTTTGTTTTTAGAGTGTAGGCTGGTACAGCTCTAGAGAAAACGGTTGTAAGATCTTTTTTACTTAAGATTAATAGGCCTATATAATGTAGCATACTAATTAAAACTTACAAAATTGTTTTAGAACATGATATTGTTGCATTTGAGGCTGTGGAATCTTGCAGCTGATAACTGCTCACATCACTTCGTTCGTTGTGTAATTTTGTTGTGCGATTCCGGCTGGAATGTCAATGTGATGCGGGAGGGCTTTATTGAAGGGCATGTAATTTGGACAAAGGTATAGAGCTAACTATTTTTTAATTCTGAAGTTAGGCAATAGGTGCTATACAGTAAAATGTTTTTTTGTGTTGTTTTGTTTCATTGATGCTTCTGAATTTCTGTTAAGTACTTACCTTTGTTACAAATACTATTTTTATGTTGTGAACTTTCCACTTTTATAGAAACATATTATAGGGCTTTGTGTTTTTGGTCCTTAAGAAAAA
>JACXGM010012870.1:0-17516 GCA_016801145.1 Umbra pygmaea
CAAACAAACCCACAGAACTAAATACCCAACTAACGAGGGAAGGGTGTGCAGGTGTGGACCAAACAACAGAACTGATTGGATAATCAAACCATGTGAGGGGATCATGTGATACAAAGAGCGGGAAAACAAAACAACACAGGGGAGAACCACCATGAAGTGACACAGAACAAGGACAAATACTACAGACATTGTGACAATGGGTTGCAGAAATAATGCTAATTATGACATTATACACCATTTACTTGGTTACAACTAATGACTGATCTGCATTCTTTACCTAAAATATTTGCAATCATTAATCCATACAATGTATACAAAATCATTAAGCACTCTGGCTAGTCATCAGCTAAATGACAATAAAATATCAAATAAACTGTCTATACAATACAGACTTCATACCTGCAAAAATACAATATGTGGAAGTTAAATTTTGTTTATTTAAAGTATGTCTTGATGGTAGGCTGTGTGAGCCTTTATTTACTCTTTTATGTTTTTTTAATCAAAATGAAAGAATCAAAATGTAAGGCACCATTTCTTAAATTCCATTAATGAGATTGTATTAACAGTCTCTTCTATTATGTAACTTGTTCCATGTGAAATATAAATACATTTTTGATATAGCGAACAGTGACCTCAAGGATACACTCATAGGGACATATAAGTGCACCTTAATATTAAGTGTTTCCAGAATGTTCTTCCATCTTTGAAGCAGGTTTGGATAGCTTAAACAGTTTATGTTTCTGATATTTGTCCTTGCATGCAGAGCAGACATCTTTTTTTCAGTTTGGACATGTTGGTGTAAACAACCAAAAGGAAACGATGAACGAAGTAGGTTCACCCCCACCCCCGATGTGATTCTCTCTCTTCTTCCTCCGTCTTACAGTGTGGTGTTTGTTCCATTTAACCATCAGCAGATGACCTAAACCATCTATAGACTGGTATACCAGTAGACATCTGGTTAGCTTAGTCATAGCTGACGGACCAGGCTGGGTATATTGAGTCATGACACAGTGTGCACATCTATACAGGCTATTTACAAAATGAAAAGCTCATTCCTCACACATACTGCAGACAACTCTCTCTCTCTGTAACTTGACGTGGGACATAGAAGCATCACCTTCAGGATTGTATTTGTTTGTTTGTGTAGTGTGATGTATGTTGTTCAAGAGTATGTGCATTCAGGTGAGTATGTGTGTGAGTGGAGTATAGTTTTTTCACTGTCCAGGCCTCCCCACATGAAATTGTATCCGCAAAGCAGAAAGGTTTATGTGAACTCGGGTTCCTTGTGTACAATAGAGCTTGATGCTCTATGTGGACGTGCAGGCGTAGGGCTGAAGCTGTGTTTCATTCACACACTCTAAATGGGTCAAGGAAACAGAAGACAATGGTAGACTTAAGATCTGTTCTTCATCTTTCAGATGTTTCTTTTGTCTTGCCAAATGGCACATCTTGATCCCGTCCTCCCAGGATGTCAACACACTGAAACTTTTTTTTTCGTCTTTGCATTAGTTGTTCCCTATTTTACTCATTTAATCTCTCTGTCTCTCGCCCACTGTCTCTCTTTCTCTCTCTGTCACACATATTCCAATAAAAAATTACAAATTACCATAACATTTCCAAAATGTTCAGTGTTCTTGAGTCTTGAAAGTTCAAGCCAAAAACACTTCTCCATAAATCTACAACAACCTGGAGATTGTAACTCACAAATTGGCAAGGTTAGTAAAGGAAACACAAGAAGAAATATTATTAAAGTGATAGTAATACCAACAGCACATGTTTATGTTCAACAGCCCTCACCTCCCTGCATCTGGTCCTGCGTTGTAGGCTTGGATTCAAACACATTTGAATCAGCCATCCCTTTTTCGTTTTCCTGTCTTGAAAGAAGGCCGGTTGTGCACTTTTTGTGCTTTACAGTTTGACTCCATTACGACAGGGGAACTCCATGGAGCTTAGCTTGAGCCTTTAAGAGATTTGAAATCATCCTGGTCTGCTGCGCTGTTACAGTCTTGGCAGTGCCCGCCGTACCCATTTCCAAGCCTTTGATCCCTAAGCACAGGAAACCACTGTATATGAGTTAAATCTGCTTTACGGCCACCTCCCCAGAGTCTGATGGACTGATAAGACTGCCACTGGTACGGCCCAAAAACTACTGTTATCCTGTAGAGAAATAACTACCGGTACATGTAACCATTGGAAAGACACTACGCCCCTGCCAGAACAATAGGAAGGACCCTTTCGAAATGTTTAACTGCACAGAAAATTTGAAAATGCGAATTTAACACTCTCAGAGTTAAAATTAACACTCCCCTAGGGTTTATAGGTGAACCACTGTAAAGGTGTTAAATCAACACTTTCGATACTGTTAATTTGGACACTCACAGTGTTGTTTTTAACACCGGAGAGAGTATTTTTAACACTGAATTGTGTTATTCCGTTAAACAAGGAGGAAATTTCAATTTGCATATTTCCCAGCATGCCTTCTTCAGTAAATGTGACAAGATTGTTTTTACAGCTCTTGTAACACAATGATAATATTTTGATTTTTTTATACACATTGAAATCCAACTGAAAGGATATCCAAAAGTTGTAATATTGTATTAACCACAACCTGCATTCAATAAAATTGCATTGGTAAAGTACTTAGAAACTGAACAAGACTTGTGAAACTACATAGAAACTACATAGACTAATCTCAGTAATAGTTGCAATCAATAATACCACTTACACTTTGTATTAGTTTTGTATATTATAAAAAATATTATTGTTTAATAATTACACATAAAGTAATCAATTCATGAATACACAAAGCAGAAAATAGCAGAAAAGCATTCTGGGAAAATGTGATGGTTTTGCCTAACACTTCACAGTGATAAAGTAATACTCTGAAAACGAACACTGTTTTTAACACCAACACTGGGTTTCTATTGTGTGAATTTAACACTCACAAGTCTTAATTTAACACCTCATTGAACAATGTATAGTTAACAACAGAAAATAAACACAATTTGCTGTGTGACACGCAGTTCATTGGGTGTTGAATTCAACCAGTGTAACCAGTGAACATTCACCACTTTCACCTGGCCTTGTCCGGCTAAAATATTATACCACATCTGTGGTGAGCTGATGTTGTCATGGTCAAAGGAAGGAAGTTTTAGGTGTTCTTGCAGGTGGGCCCCTAAGCATGCTGTGACCTTCAGGCCCACTATGGGCCACAATTACTGAGGTCAAAGGTCAATTTAAGGCCTGGGGCTAATCGGACTTAGTGCCTTTTAGAACATCACCTTCAACCCTGGCAATCAGTGCTTATCAGCCAGATGTTCCAGTACTGAGAGAACTTAGCAAATTTGTAAGTAAAGAAATAGAAACAGGAATAATAAAATATATAGCCTATATATATGTAAGGATGTTTGTATTCTTCACAGTTACTGACAATATTCAGATGATAGATGAAAATCATTACATAACCCTGTCACAAGTCCAAATTAACTCAGAAATGTTCATATGAATACACGATAACTCATATTTGTGTTGCATTATGTAGGCATCATGTCTCGTGTTCTCATGTCATCTGAAAGCTAACACCACAAAGCTTACTGTTTGCAGTCTCAGTCAAGAGCCGGCTTGTCCACAAAACGTCCACAGGACTCTAAAAACACAACATCACCTCCCCGCCCAGCTATTGGTGACATAATCACTGCCAGACACTGTGTCCTGACCTATTACCTCTGACCCCATCCCTCTCTCTCTCTCACACACTTGCTGGGAGGGTTAACATGATGGAAGTAACTGGCCCAGTACCCCAGCCCCGCTGGAGGGTCCGACCCAAGAGGAGGTCACCTGTGGAGCTGGGGGAGGAGTAGCTGTATATCCATTAATCATGGACCAGAGTAAATAAAGCCCTGACAAAAAGCGGTGATAGATCCTATACAGAGATCCTATAGGAGATAGGAACTAAGCTGAATGCCAACTAGAGCTCTACGCTCATTTTCACAATCTCAATCTCTCTGAGAAGGCATTCAACTGGATGAGTACACAGTAAAAACGTCAGTGTTAAATCAACACCCTAAGTGTTAAATTAACACTCTTCACTAATGTTTTTGCTGTGTACATTGAACCAAATAAAATGGTTACTTTTGGATGTTCTTGTATCAAAATGTGTTGATGTTTGGACTATTATTCACACTGGCATTCTGGCAAACTTAAAGGAACAACTCGTTCAAATATACCTGTTACTCATTAATGGTGCTATTTGTAGATCTTTCATTTTCTTTTGCAGAAAATTACAGCAAAAACTTTGAGTGATCGGCTTCTAAAAGCTGTAGAACGTGTAATTGCAAGGACATGATGACATTTGCTGCCAGAGTATATGTCAATTGGCATGCGCAGGTTTGAATTCAATGACATTTATGTCTTTTACATCATGATGTTGTGTTTGAGAAAATACATGCTTTTTATAATGTATAAAAAATGTAAGAAATACATTTGGAAGTTGATCACATGAAATATAAAATATAGTTCTTTTGTATGGCTCAAATTCTACAAATAGCGCCATTCAAATAAAGCTTTCTACAAGTGTTCACAAAGCTAGAACTTGAAGCGAGCTGAACTATCATCTTATCAGGAGAATGAAAGCCAGACATGTTGTCCAGTAACATCAGGTCATGAGGAGGTCCTCTGTGAAGTGCAGGGTGTACGTACTCTAGAAATCTAAATTTGCCTTATAAGTAGATACGGTTCAGCACTTCTGACATTCTTTATGGAGTGTTTCATTGGAGTGAAATCATTGACTGTTTCATAACTCTTTAGTAAGAGTGGACTGAAGTGCAAACATGATATGCTCATCCTGTTTTAAATTGTATTTTCCTGATACGAACTTTCCTTTTTCATATTTAAAATATCAGGCATTGTATCATAAACAGAAATGTCTATAACAAAATGATATCCGATACCAGACTAGGCTGCATTATTTCATGTTATCTAAGTGAAAAAATGATATCCGGTACCAGACTAGGATGCCTATGTTCCATGGTATCTAAGTGGCGGATGTTTGTGAAACTTAACTTCGGGTTTTTACAGAAATCAGCAGTGACGCATTTGGTGATGTATATCGCATGATATATTTCGGTCTGTGTAGGCAGGTGCATCCAGCTTCACAGCCACTGTATATATGCTGAGGTTTGTTTAGAGAGCCAAGACAATAGGCTGGACGTGAACCTATTGAACTCCATTCAGAGGGATGGGAAGGTTTTATAATTACAGTTTTTTAGCTCTGCTCTCACCACAGTTGTCCCGAAAGACCATTTGGCCTCCAACATGTAAATATTTCTATAACCTCAAATCTTCTCTGTCATAACTGCATGTTTACACTCAGATGTTCTTTGGGCCTGCCCTGTAGCATATCCCTACTTACGTAGATGAAACCAACAGTTCTAGTACAAAAGTTCAGTGGTGCCCAAAAATGCCCTTACAAATAAATAATGTCTGCAGGGTTTCATAACCTGTGTGTTAATTGACCCATGTGCTTAACCCCAAAGAAGAATGCAAGACTGGTCCCAATCTGGACAAATAAGTACATGAAAGGGAAATAGATGTTAGGGACGGGAAAACTCAAACACTGGCTTGGCTACAATATCAGCTCCATTTGCAGTGAGTGGGAAGAAAGTGGGGTGGAGTAAATGAAGTCAAACAGAGAGCTGTTCGTTTTCAGAGAGAGGGGAGGGTCCTGATTTCGGATTACCATCATCCGCTACTGGACTGATGTTGTTGCTTTTCTATCTGCAGACTCAAAAGGAGACATTTTGTATCGGCTTCACTGGGGCAACTGTATTTGGGTAGATAAGCACTCTACCATTCAACTCTGTACAGTTTATCCACTTTTCCATATTATTAAAAACCATTAAACCTACCCCCCATCTAATATGCATTACAGAGTTTGCACCAAAAATGCTCATGTCTCCCAGTGATATGAATACAAATGCAGGTTAAAATATTGTATTTTCGAATACATTCCCTCTCATCAATTTAAGATAGTAGAGCTTTATTCAGCGTTTAACCTGACGTTCATTGGGATTCTGAAGCCACTTTGCTCCTCTTTCTTTTCCTGTTGCCATAGTTGTTCCCGTTCCGACGGGCCGGTGCAGGGCTTTGTGGTAAGACTCAGCTGTGTTTATAACATGCACGCCATGTTACAATTGCCAACAGATGTTTCCAGAAGACCAAAACCCGCCCTGAGGTGAAGAAGCCTCTTGACCAGAGTTGCAGTCTGTGCATTGCAGCTCAAAATCCTGTTTGTTTTCATCAAGCCTGTAAGGCCATATGGGATGGGATTTCTGAATATCAGGCTTTCTCTGGAACATTCTGTGTTGGGTTTGTCCAACTTACAGAATCGTGTTTGTAGCACCCGCAACAATAAACAAGGACGAGGGGTTAGTCAAGACTAACACCGCTGTGTTGTTTCAACTTATCTAACTGAGCTTGTATCAATATAACATAAGCAACTGGGGAAGTTGGTGTTGAGTTAGACTGCTAGAAGAAATACTACAAGCAGCGAGGGAGGAGTGGACTCTGACCTCCAGAATCTGTGCTGGACCGTGGCAAGATACGGCAGCAGAAGATATGTTTTCCTCTTTGAGAAGACAGACTGGTCAGTCAGCGAACACCTTGTCAAGATAAGCAATGATAATGCTGGACGAAAAAAAGAATACACTGGAATTAGCTGGAGGTGGTTGGTGAAGCCAAATGTCTATTTCCTTTTCAACTGACATGAATAAAGAGGCGAGGGGGTTTAACCATTATAAAAGAGCAGGGTTCGTCTGGGGAATTGGTCATGAGGGAGCATTCATCATACACCGGCTTATCTGCCTGTGGTGGCCCTCTCTTTTCGTGAACATGGTTATCAAATAGCTGACAAATGTGGCTGCACACACTGTTGGTTGAACCGGCCTGAAGAGTACGAAAAAAAGCAAATATTTGGCCAAGAGAGATTTTTATGAAAACAAATCGAATATGTCTATTCAATAGATCAGGGGTGTCAAACCGGTTCCACAGAGGGCCTAGTGTATGCTGGTTTTTGGTCTTTCCTTTCAATTAGAGCCCAATTAAGATGCAAACTGGCAGGTGTTAAGAGATCCTAACTAATTAGTGACATAATCAATCAGTCAGGTACAAGGTAAAAGCGAAAACCTGCATACACTAGGCCCTATGTGGAAGTGGTTTGAGACCCCTGTAATAAATTGTGACTTTTTTGGAGATTTCACTACAGTAGGTGTGAATTTAAGCAGTTATATTCAGCTGCAATGATGACATCTTTGAGTCTTGAGTGCATCTTCAAGATCTGCTCCAATAGGAGGACACAATGGACACACCCATTCGAGTCAATGCCGGTTCAATTCCTATTGGTTTAGCTCCTATCAGCAAGCATGTGGAGGCTCATTAGAGTTTAGAGACGGCAGGAATGTGTCTGGGGCACTAAAGGCCATGTCTAAGACATTGCATTCAATTCCTCGTCTCTGCCTTTTCCTATACAACTCTATACATGTTTATGAAGTTAGAACAACAAGGATATCTTTATATTGGCTGTTAACGTCTCACAATGGATAAATCAAGTCAATGCTTTTATAGCATTTTATTGCTTTAGGCTTAAACTTTTTTGATTAGGTTTGTATTCCCTACTATGTATCTAATTACATACAGCACTCAAGCAACATAAACTGTGGGAAGATTTGGATCACTGACTGCCAGCATAGCTGCACTCAAACAACAGCATCCACAAGCCAACTGAGTTGACGTATGATATAATAGTTGATATGGTTTATGATTTTTTTTGGTGTGAGAGGTATGAATGATTTGTCCTCTTTCTGGAAACTGAAATAAATCATTTTTTCTTTCTGGCTGGCTTGGAGACAATTGGGAGCCACCCTTCTTGCTCATAGGACTTTTAGTTATTGAAAAGTGTTCTCCAGGCAGATCTGCCGCGAAAGGCAGAAATTATTTGATTGGTTGATTTAAAACAGAGAGCAGACCTCACATTACGTTAACTTTTGATTAGGGTGTAAGGTTAGATATGATTAAAAACGGAGGAAACTATGCTCAATCACACATTTCCGATGTCATGTGAGGTCCGCCCTCAGTTTTGAAACAACCAATCAAATGATTTATGCCTCCAAGGCAGATCTTTTCAATACCTTAAATTCCCATGACCCTCTTGCTCATGCTCCTTGACCCTTAGTTCTTGTTGAGAGACAGCAAAAACAAAATATCCTGTTCTCACCTTTGTCCCATTCAATTAGCCAAAATTAGGCGCAATGAATTCAGAGAAACTCTATGATTTAGTGGTTATCTCCAAAAGCCTGCTCCTCATATTTCATAACAGCTATTGTTTGTGTGCAGACGTTAAACTTAGTTTCTGTTATCTGTAGTAACTTAATATCAGCCATTAAGATCCTTATCTGTAGACGCTTTTATTTGTAATCACTTTATATTATTGTCTGTAATTTCTACATGATACAATTTGTATTAAATTCATATAAATTGAAAGTTGTTGTTTGATTGGTATAAATTTTTATCGCCTGACCTCTCATTGTCGCCAAGGCATATGCTTGCAGTGTCTGGATCCAAATAATCAAAGTGAATCCTAACTAAACAAATGCTTAATGGCTTTCCGATTAAACTGAATGCTGCCATGAATTGCACAATAACTATATTAATAATTCCTCTATTATAATTCAGTTGTGAAATTATCCTGCATTTCCTATATCAAAAAGCTCTGCTTCTCTCTATTGTATTAACTTCTTCAGACAAAGAAGTATCTACAGTATGTCACAGATTGCCACAAAGAAATTGGCCTCTAACTTCTTTCCGATTTCTTTCCCTCGCCCTCTCTTTCTCCCTCTCTCTCTCTCCATCTCTCTCTCTCACTCTCTTTTTGGGAGCAAGTGTCCCAGTTAAGAAATTGCTTCCATCCCACTCAGTCTGGGGCTGGCTCCGTAGCTTCCCACAGGGTGTGTACCGATGTACGGAGAGCGCATTTCGACAGATGCCATCAGAGTACAAGCATATGAATTACCAGGCAGCCTGCCATCTACCGAGTTCACACAGAATGACATTAATACCTGATTAAGAGCCAAACAACAACACAACAACAACATGAAAGCCATGGCAACTGGGACCCAGGTAAAGGTTCCATCATTTATATATTAATGGATTTATTAACAAAGCCTCAGACGAGCTGTGAGTGAACCCCACTCAAAAGTTACAATGCTGGAGCAGTAGAAGCTTGACGCCAGGCTGCAGCAACCGGGGAAAAAATATTGAAAAATAATCAGGACCCGTCAGCGAATCACTTCTCAATTAATAAAAGATAACACCACAGTTGACCAATAACTAATTCAGAAGACATGAGATATTTATGGCTACAATTAAAGAAAACACAACCCCTTTATATTTCAATGGCTGTAAATATTAGTATTACCCAATTAAGTCACAAGTTATACTAAGGAGGCAAAGTACCTATACAAATGTACTACTGTATTATTAAAGGACATAGGTGGAGTGAATCTGTTATGGGACTGATTAAAAAAAGAATAAATATTTGGTGAGATTTTTTTAAGTTTAAGACTAAAATGGGGCACACTATTTACTGTACCTTGTAGTAGACTGTTAAAATCATTATTTCAAAATGAAAACAAAGTCAATTAGTAAATGTGTAATGAAATCTAAATCTATAATGATTAAGTTATATTAGTTTCATTTATATTTTCTCGCACATTTCAAATCTTGGCACTCCAAAACATAACAACTACATGTTTTACGTCAATATTTCCATCTCTAAATGACAGTTTTGTTCACAGGAGACTCACATAACAGCATTTAACCTGTTTTCATTAAAATGACAATGCCTTCCAAAGTTCTGTTTAAGGTATATGAGTGCTCATATTTAACTGTAATGAAAATAAAATTACTTCTCGGCCAGGAGCGTTGAGCATGAGTGTGCACATTTTGTGATTGTGAGTGTGTGTGTGTGTGTGTGGGGGGGGGGGTTGCTGGTAATACAGGAAACAGGGATTATCATTGACAAGCTTCACTAATTTGCCCTCACAGAGGATGTCCAATCAACTTTTAGGAATGGTCCTTGACTTGTATTCAGGGCCTGGGGCTAATGCATAATAAAGACATGTAGTTTGTGTGTGTGTGTGTGTGTGGGTCTGGTTTAACTGACCAACTGATGAACTGAAGTCCTCACAAGGTAAGTAAAACCTGACCAAAGTGTCTTTATGGGAACATTTTAAAGGTCCCCATGAGGAAATAGTCAATATCTTGTTTACAGGTTAGGTTTATGGTCAAATTTACAATTAGGTTTAGTATTCAGGTAACTTTTATGTTCAGGCATTACATGTTAGGTTTAGGGTTAAGATTATGTTGAATTTAGGCATACATGATATGTTATTGAGGTTAAGGTTAGGGTGAGGTTAAGGTTAGGGTTAGATTAAGGTTAGGGTTAGGTTTGGTGGATTTTATTTTTTGTTTTCATGTCCCCATGAGGATAGCTACACCTGAAGTGTGTGTGTGTGTGTGTACATGTTTGTTTTACAAAGGACATTCACTCCAAACCCATTTGCCAGGTTTGTATCCAATGTTTGTTAGAGTATTATCTTATCTTGATATGTTCTCCTTCAGCCAGGTTCAGTACTCAACAAAACAGTTAGTGTCTCGGCTCATTAGACGTAAGCAGGTCTGATGCTCTCTTGCTCCCAGACAGTCTATTGACAATGGCCCCATTTGCTAAGTGTGTGGTTATGGAATGTGTAATGAACACCAATAGAGAGGCACTCATAGGCACATTAGCATCAATCTGCCTCAGTTTACTATGTCATGTAGCATCACTCTACTATATCAAGTACTATTACTCACTATGTCATGTAGTGTCCCTCTACTATATCAAGTATTATTACTCACTATGTCATGTAGTGTCCCTCTACTATTTCAAGTACTATTACTCACTATGTCATGTAGTGTCCCTCTACTATATCAAGTATTATTACTCACTATGTCATGTAGTGTCCCTCTACTATATCAAGTATTATTACTCATGATGTCATGTAGCGTCACTCTACTATATCAAGTAGTATTACTCACTATGTCATGTAGTGTTACTCTACTATATCAAGTACAATTTCTCACTATGTCATGTACTGTTACTCTACTATATCCAGTACTATTACTCACCACGTCATGTCTCCTCCTCAATAGATTATATAATGTAGCCTCACTCTAATACAGTATGTCGTGTAGCCTCGCTTTACTATATCATGTAGTGTCACTCTAATACAGTATGTCATGTAGCTTCGCTCTACTATGTCATGTAGTGTCACTCTAATACAGTATGTCATGTAGCCTCAGTCCACCAGGCCATGAAGTGTCACTCTACTAGAGTATGTCATGTAGCCTTGCTTCCCTAAGTTACGTAGTGTCACTCTAATACAGTATGTCATGTAGCCTCACTCCACCATGTCATGTAGTGTCACTCTACTAGAGTATGTCATGTAGCTTTGCTCTACTATGTCATGTAGTGTCACTCTAATACAGTATGTCATGTAGGCTCAGTCCACCAGGCCATGGAGTGTCACTCTACTAGAGTATTTCATGTAGCCTTGCTACACTATGTTACGTAGTGTCACTCTAATGCAGTATGTCATGAAGCCTCAGTCACTAAGGCATGTAGTGTCACTCTAATACAGTATGTCATGTAGGCTCAGTCCACCAGACCATGTAGTGTCACTCTACTAGAGTATGTCATGTAGCTTTGCTCTACTATGTCATGTAGTGTCACTCTAATACAGTATGTCATGTAGCTTTGCTCTACTATGTCATGTAGTGTCACTCTAATACAGTATGTCATGAAGCCTCAGTCACTAGGGCATGATGTAGTGTCACTCTACTAGAGTATGTCATATAGCCTTGTTTCACTATGTTACGTAGTGTCACTCTAATGCAGTATGTCATGTAGCCTCAGTCTACCAGGGCATGTAGTGTCACTCTAATAGAGTATATCATGTAGCCTTGCTTCACTATGTTAAGTAGTGTCACTCTAATGCAGTATATCATGTATCACAAGGTTATGAAACAGTACATCATGTAGTGTCACTCCACTATGTCATGTAGTGTCACTCTAATACAGTATGTCATGTAGCCTCACTCCACTATGTGATGTAGTGTCACGTTAATATGATACGTCATGTTTCCTCACTCCACTATGTCATGTAGTGTCAATCTACTACAATATTTCATGTAATATCACCCACTATGTCATGTAGTGTCACTCTACTACAGTATGTCATGTAGCCTCACTCCACTATGTCATGTAGTGTCATTATAGTATATCATGAAGCCTTGCTCCATTGTTTTATGTAGTGTCACTATAAAACAGTATTTAATGTAGCCTCGCTCCACTATGTCATGTAGTGTCACTCCACTATGTCATGTAGTGTCACTCTTATACATTTAGCTTCAACCTTACAATGCATATCTCTACTATTTCATAGAGCATCTCTTTAAAATACAGTATCAAGTCTAGTATGTTATACGTACATTATAACCTCACAGATTTACATACTTTAGACATTTTGTAGACGTTCTAATCCAGAGCTACTTACAGTAAGTACAGGAACAGTCCCCGTGGAGCAACTTAATATTAAGTGCCTTCCTCAAAGAAAGACACAACGACATTTGGCACAGTCTGGAATCAAACCGGCAACCGTCTGACTACATGTCTGACTCCCTAACCACTGAGTCATTTGACTCCTCCACACTTCTATTATGTAACCACTACACATACCTATCAGTAATAATAATAGTATAAAAAAAGGTTTTAAAGGAGGGATTATTGTAGTGGGAGCACTGGGGTTTCAGGTTTGACTGTGTGGCAATGGAAAATGTTTTACATGGCTCACTGGTCTGGTAGGAAGGCCGCTTAGTAGAAATTTGCTTAAGACCCCTGGGAGGTCAGAACCGGCTCTGCCTGTCAGTGTAATATGTATATTTTAACTATATTTTTCTCACATATGAATCATTAATTTGACCAGACAGATCTTTTGCTTGGCAATGATGACTAACATTTTAATAAACTGGAATATGTATTACATTGGGTCACAGCCTAACTATAGTACAAGGAAGGACAGTGAAACACTTGCAACTTGTGTGGTTCGTACATATACTGTAATGGGAATTACTTAGTCTCTAATTACGACACTGTCTGAGTTGGGATGGTTAGAATGTGACGCTTTGAGTTTGGTCCTGCTGTCCTTAGAGCCTTCTCTTCCTATCTCAAAAGATTCCAGTGAAGACCACATAAAGCTCTCGAATGTGAGCCTACCTCCCAGTTCATTATGATGTTAATCTTTGTTTTCTTTACTGTGAGTACTCATTTGAGCGTTCTGCAGTGTTCGTAGGGTATTTTCTGATCTGAGGTCTGGGAGAGGTGGAGTAGAGGTCTACAATGTCTGAGCCACAGTGGTTCCCAAATACCTTGTGTCTGGGTGTCAGTCTGTGAGTCTGTCTGAGTGCTCCGCAAATCCCACCGAGGATCGTCTGCAGGAAATCATATAGGGAGTGCTGAGACTAAGGAAAGGGTGAGAGGGGTAGAGGAGAAAGAGAGAGATATAGTGGAGGGGGGTGGGAATAAAAGGGAGAAGTGGAGAGAGAAGAATTTTGAGAGAAAAAGAGAACGAAAAACACAGAATGTGAGAGAAACCGCTGCTGCGTTGGATTTTAAGGGGGGCCCAGCCTATAACCAAGGGAGGTGGTGAGTTACACTCCCATCCAGTCAAAGGGCTCCCTCCAACACTGCAGCTCACACACACACACATTCCCACACACACACTCCCAACTATCCACAGGAAAACCCAGAGCCTTCGCCTTCCCGCAGAGCACCTCACAGACAGCAGTGTTGTCCCGTCCGTGTGCGTTGCACGAGCCAAAACCGAGTAAGACACTCACTCTGACGCAGGACTTTGATAGTTGGTTAATTACTCATGCGATTCAGATGTCTAGGGGCTTCAGCCGAAAGTTTGCCTGACGGATCCAACAAGGGAGGCAGGAGACATTTTAGGATAGCGGAGCGGTAGGTGAAACCAAATGCATTTATTATTGATAAATATATCAGTTTCTGTGCTGTGATGCCAGGTCCCAATAGAGTGGAGCCTGATGCTAAACAGTGATGCTACATGTAATGCTGGAGCTTAAATAGGTCTTTGTCTACTAGGTGACATCTGGAAGTTTAAATGTGAAGAAACACTTTTCTATGGGAAGTGTGAGAATTAGGCTGTTGATGAAAAAGAGGATTTTAAACTATGGTAATAAAACCTGGAGACTTGGAGACATTCTTAGAGTTGAGCTGCTTTGAAAAATTTACTTAAGTTAAACCTGATGTAGACAGTAATTATGTACATTTTTTAATGAAATAAGTCGACTTTCAAAGTGGATGTAATGCAGCATGTTCACTTGTAAGTAGGCATACTAATTTATATGACCAAATGATAGGCAGATGTCTTTTCTTCATATTATCATAACTGAAAACCGTTGTCTCCTGTAATAAAACAGACTAGAAATATCTCTCAATTTGGCTCTTCCATGGTAAAATGCCTTTTTGTTTTGAAAACCGCTGGTCTGCATCTTTAAATCATAGTTTTAAGAGGAGAATATAGGGCTGACGAAAATATACTGGAGAAAGACACATAATGAGCACATTTGTCAAAACAACATAAAACAACAAAACCCCTGCCCTGGCTCTGCTTGTGTGTGTATCTGTGCGAATGTGTGTGTTTGTAGCCCATAGCCACCGTCCTATTAAAACAAAGCCTGTGCTGATTGCTGCTTCCAGGAACAAGTGAGAAGGCGGAAGAGGCGAGCCTTGTGAGCTCAACCATTGTCTGACTGTAACCAGTCGTGGCATCTTCCCATCTGTGGCCCCGTTGGCAAAACCTTTTTGAAGTCTTAAGGAAGTTGTTTCACTTCCCCTGTCAGTTGAGGAAGGCTAAGTGAGAATGCACTGAGCTGACAAACTTTTGATTGACACATTCTGGATTCGGCTCAGTTTCTGAGGTGTTCCTTGATTGACATTTTACTTGGGGTGGTGGTGGGGCGATGAATGATTCAGACAAAATGATAGGTTAGCGCCGTTGCTTTGATTCTTCATACGTTTGCTGGCTGAAATAACCAACACATTTTACTTTGGTTCTCTTTCTGTGTGTCTCTCTGCCCCTCCACATCTCTTGCTTCCCCCAGGGACGGTCCCTCTCATCTTGAACTCCTCTCCTGAGAGTGTGGAACGCGTTCTAAAATGGGAGCCCAAGTGGTACACGTGTCCCTGCTAATGGCCCTGATGTTTGTCCTACCTGACCAAGGAACATGTCAGATAAACAGCACCACTTACGAGAAGGAAGAAGCTTTGGTGCTACTCCAAAATGCCCACACTTCCCTTCATCCACTCAGCTTCCAGAGCACCAGTAGCCCCTTTCTGAATCCTGGGACACCAGTATCCAACAGGGACCAACAGGTTCCCAGGTCTGGAGACAACAGCAGTAAATGGATAGCAGGATGCACCACCACCATCACCGTCATTAAAGACTATTTCAAATACATCAACACACTGATCTCCATTATAGTGTTTGTTGTGGGCATGGTGGGCAATGCCACCCTGTTGAGGATCATCTACCAGAATAAGTGTATGAGGAACGGGCCCAATGCTCTCATCGCCAGCCTGGCACTGGGGGATCTCATCTACATCGCTGTTGATATACCCATCAATGTGTATAAGGTAAGAGCCATTTCCTTTGTGTGTACTGTTTGTCCCTGACAACATCAAAACAAAGTTAATGACTGTTCTATCATGTAGTTGCATGGCATCACCAGTGTTGGGTAAAGCTTCTTTTCAGTTACATTCCAGTTACATTCCAGTTACATTCCAGTTACATTCCAGTTACATTCCAGTAACTAAGTCATTAGTGCTCCATTTAGAACTACCCCTTTTTTCAAGGATTCTCAAGTTGAACCTAAGCCAGAGCTGTATTCACAAAAACAGTCACAAATATAAAACTATTAGCAAAAGTACTGCTAAAACCTTTAGAGATGCAGAGATCTTAGGATTGTCAGAAAACTACATTGCTGCCACAAACCGAGAGACAGTGTAGACACAAGAACAAATCTGAAAGTGTCCTTCCATTGTTATATTAACTGTATATTGTTAAATGTTATTATTCATTTGATATTATTATTACTGTAATAATGTTGTTATATATTGTACATGTATAATTATTTCAGAAGTTTTGACACTTTTGGCAATATGTAGGCTACATTGTTAAATGTAAAAGTATTTTTTATTTAATGGACAGAGAGATAGGGAGAGACAGAGAGATAGGGAGAGACAGAAAGATATTATAGGAAAACAAACAGAGTACTGGTATTACAGTAGTGGAAGCATTAGTATTAATAGTAATGTAGTAGCAGTAATAGTAATGGTCTTAAGAATCTGAAAAGTTGTATTAGTGGTGGTACATATTATTGGGACATATTATTTTAGTAGTAGTAGTAGTAGGAATTATAGTAGTCATAGTAGTCTGGGAGAATTAAAAGTATTTCAGTTATTTATAGTAGTATTGATAGTAGTAGTATGGGAGATATTATTAATAGTAATAGTAGTAGTAGTAGTAATTATATTAGTGGCAGTAGTTATCTGGGTAATGTTATGAGTAGTTGTAGTAGTATTTTGGGTAGTGTTATGGGTAGTGTTAGTAGTATTATGAGAAGTAGTAGTAGTATTCTGGATAGTAATATGAGTAGGAGTAGTATTCTGGGTAGTATGATGAGAAGTAGTTGTAGTATTCTGGGTAGTATTATGAGTAGTTGTGGTAGTATTCTGGGTAGTATTATGAGTAGTAGTAGTAGTATTCTGGATAGTATTATGAGTAGTAGTAGTAGTAATCTGGTAGTATTATGAGTAGTTGTAAAAGTATTCTGGGTAGTATTATGAGTAGTGGTAGTAGTAATCTGGGTAATATTATGAGTAGTTGTAGTAGTATTCTAGGTTATATCATGAGTAGTTGTAGATGTATTCTGTGTAGTATTAGTAGTAGTTGTAGTAGTATTCTGGGTAGTATTAAGAGTAGTTTAACTACTATTCTGGGCAGTATTATAAGTAGTTGTAGTATTCTGGGTAATATTATGAGTATTGGTAGTAGTATTCTAGGTAGTATTAAAAGTGGTTGTAGTAGTATTCTGTTTAGTAATTTTAGTAGTGGTAGTATTATTCAGGGTAGTATTATGAGTAGTTGTAGTAGTATTCTGGGTAGTATTATGAGTAGTAGTAGTATTAATCTGGGTAGTATTATGAGTAGTTGTAGTAGTATTCTAGGTTGTATCATAAGTAGTAGTAGTAGTAATCTGGGTAGTATTATGAGTAGTTGTAGTAGTATTCTAGGTTGTATCATGAGTAGTTGTAGAAGTAATCTGTGTAGTATTAGTAG
>JACXGM010012871.1:0-23575 GCA_016801145.1 Umbra pygmaea
CAATGGATACACTGTACAGAGTTTTCGTTTTAATTACGTTTGAACTGATTCCAAACTTTGGACACTTTCTGTCGTTTTCTCCAGCCTGTCTTTTCTCTTAGCCCCTTACTATTTACTTACGCTCTCGTTCTTCATGTTGTAATCTGCGTCATCAGTCTTCATCGCATGTGTCTCCAGAACAGTGTAGATCTAGCTTATTAAGTGGATTCCTAGCCTTTACTAGTTTCGCGTTCAGAATAATAGCGCTTGATTAAACGCGATACACATCGCGTAACACCAAAGGAAACATTGCACATTTCGAACATATGCCACTAAACTGTATTATAAAAGTGTGACATTTACTTACTAATATTTTAATAAGACCATTTACATTTGCAATTTGGATTGCTTATATAATAAATAGACAGAGTCATTGTCGCTAGCAGCGTGAGCCCGGTGTGCGGCAGTAATAATCATCCGTGCGGAACCACCGTGCGCGATACAACGTTGGTAACATTGATTAAACGAAGACTCGAGTCAAGTCATTTTGTTTCGACATATTTTTGTAATCGAGTTATTCGAGGAATCGTTTCAGCCCTTACATACATTACATTACATTACATTAATACATTACATTAATACATTACATTAATACATTACATACATACATACATACATACATACATACATACATACATACATACATACATACATACATACATACTTACATACATACATACATACATACATACATACCAGCCGCGGTCAGTTGATCTTAATTGGGGAGGACGGGCTCGTATTACGCTTGGGACCGGAGTGAATGGAACGGTGCGCAACACACAAAACCCAGTGTTGTTTTGTTTTGCACACTGGTTTTTGTGCTACTCAGCAAGATATTTAGGTGCGGGCCGTGACAGGCTTTATAGACTAGGACTAACAGTTTAAACTGGATGAGAAGCCAGTGAAGTTGGTAGAAGATAGGAGTGATGTGTGCAGATTTTTTTTAAATGCAACAAAAGATTTCTCTTAACATATGTGAGAAGATTGTTTCAAAAAAGATTGCATAGCTATTGACCATTTTTGCGGTGAAATTGCATAAAAAAATCTATTCACAAGTTCCCAAAATGATAAATGAAAAACTGATAACTGATGTTGTTCATAGGCCAGAGGTCACTGAACTTATACCAGATGGAATCATTGATAAAAATTATATTAGGCCAGAGCTATGGAGTTTTTCATTAGCAAGCAAGAGTTTAGATTGCATTTTTATGACAGTACCTTAACCTTCGCAATAGAAGAAAACAAAGATTCACCTATTTTTCGCTTTTCAAACATAATTATGATACTGATATGGGAAAGCAAGGATTGTTGCTTGTTTGCAAATGTGAGCAGATTCCTAGAATATCATTTTTGTCTTTCTGGCATGAAATTCCGGTCTATAATATAAGCTAACATCACCGCAGTAACTTTGCTAACTAGTAGTTTCTGCACACTAACTTTACAATGAGTATGCTCTAGTGCTCTAGCAGGCTAGCTAAAAAATGTCACAGTCTTAGCAAACAAGCAATCGAAATAGATATTCAGTGTTGATATTAACCTACTAAAGGAAGTGCCAATTCAGTTATAGTAATAACCATGATGATAAATAATAATTACAAGCTATCTTTACTATTACCTGATTTGAGGAGGGGTGACACCTGACTTGAGGAGGGGTGACACGACTTGAGGAGGGGTGACACCTGACTTGAGGAGAAGTGACACCTGACTTGAGGAGAAGTGACACCTGACTTGAGGAGGGGTGACATCTGACTTTAGGAGTGGTGATACTTGACTTGAGGAGGGGTGACACCTGACTTGAGGAGTGGTGATACTTGACTTGAGGAGGGGTGATACTTGACTTTAGGAGGGGTGATACCTGACATGAGGAGGGGTGATACTTGACTTGAGGAGGGGTGATACTTGACTTGAGGAGGGTTGACACCTGACTTGAGGAGGGGTGATACTTGACTTGAGGAGGGGTGAGAAGTACAGGTGCAGAATTGAGACATGACCAAGGGAGAGGTGAGAACCAGAGATGAAGAGTGATTCTGTTCCTATGTATTCCTTATCAGACTCCTGATTCATAGCTCACTGCTCTAACCACTCACCTACCAAGTCTTGTAAAATGCATTACAACCTTTGACCACTTGGTATTTTTAAGCCTTGGTTGCTAAGTAACCATACTGTATACAACAATAGGTACTAACTAACAAACTAAATGTTGTATGCTTTCACTGAAGACAGAAAGCACAACTGTAGTATCCATTTTCCTCTAGAAATTCAATTGTTATAAACTTTAGAGACATAACTTTCTTAATATGCCAGTTTCTGCTGTCAAGGAAAATGAATGTCGGCCATGATTTCGGTGTATGCGAGCAATGTGTTTTTGTTGTTAGGTCACAGGGTGTGAATATCTCAGCTGTGTGGCCTCGGCTATTCGTACCGAGGTTGCAAATAGACATTCTGAATAATTTTTAAACTGGAAGTCATTATCAGTTGCAATTGCATTTGCAATTGTGTTGAGCTATTTCAATTGTTTTTGTTTGATTTGTTCATATTTTTCAGTATGTAAATTTTTTAAACCAGATTTGCAATGGGGGTTTAATAATTTTGATTGCAACTGTACTATAAACTTTTGTACATGTACCGCCAAAAGGCTAGCTTTTGTTCGGGCGGTGCATAAGTAAACAGTGTACACTAACCTTCTGCTTGTTAGATTTATTTCATATGCAGAAAAACTAGGACATGTAATGTACATTTTATACATTAGTATGTTTTGCATAAATACTACCAAAATTTTAGCTACAATAGGTGAAGACAGAACTGGTGCGTTTTAGACCAAGTTGAAGACCTGGACAAATGTACGGATTTTAATGCTCCATTTCTTCTGCCTGTTATTTTAGCCATATATGTTTACATAATTTAAGGCTACTTCATCGATGTTTTATTTACTGTCACAGGAAAGGTGAGGTTACTCTAACTCCAGGTTGGCAGAAAGAGGCTCTAATGGTGCAGCAGACAACTCAGTCCCCAGACACTGGCTCCAAAAGACCTTCAATAATTAAAGTTCCATATCCATTAGCATTAAGCTGTAATAAATGCTAAGAGACAGTGAAAATAGACAGGACAAGACCAGTGAACTCTGGAGAATGGAAAGTGTTGATCATGTTGCGTCGATGCATGCAAAGGTTCTTTAAAGTCCAACTTTTTTTAACCAAACCAAAGCATCAATTGACGAGACGGAACAGCATCAAGTAAACACTGTACTTCATAAAGTGCATACACATCTGATAGGAGAGGTTATGGCAAAATAGGAATAATAGGGCAATCAAAAGCTTCCTTGTTGTGTCTGACTAAAGTGAATATGTCTTTTCATATACTTCAACAACATAATTTACAATATGTTTCATACTGTACCTCAAGACAATGGTAAAGCCAAACAACACAAAACTACTAGTGAGATATTGCAAAGAGCATGTATTAACTATCTGGGACTTGAGGAAGCTGGTTCCAATATTCCTATACCTTCTATGAGTTTGAGGTGAGTTTACACAGCCCTCCCCAACATTAAGGGGCCGACAAATGCCACCAGGATGAAACAGCCTGTCTCCTTCTTTACACAGCAGCTCCCCCTGTGTATGCATAAACACTTGTCTCCCTCAAGTCCTTGTATAATTGAGTATTCTCCACATTTGCTTGCACAGCTTTCAAGCCACGTCCTTTGAAACAGGAGCTCCGCAAAAGAAAGGGCAGTTTGGAACCTCGTTGCATGTCGGAAGACACGTCGACCGTGAAGGGTAAATAACATTCTCCCAACACCTGCCCCGAATGCTGTAAAGCGGGATATTGTCGACAGAGTACCGTGCCTAGCGGCCTGCTTGAAGAGTTACACATCAAAACGTTGAATATTAAGTCAAGGGGAAATGAGTAGTGATGTTAGAGATTTGCATTTAAGTCAAAGTTAGACTAACGCAGCCCGGGCTGCGTAACTACACTGTTGTCTCCCGGGTTTTTCAGTTCCATGTTTTCTCTCGCAGTGACAGAGAAAACCGTTCTAAATAATTTAAATATGTTGCTGTGCCACTTCTTCTACTCACAAGCCGTCTCAACGGTGTCATTAGCTCCAAAGATGATCCGAGAACAGAGCACATTTGATGCATAAGTAAGAGAAAAAGAAAGGGAACATAAAGAAATATGCAATGACGAAAGAAGAATGAGACGGGATAGAAAAAAAAAGATTGTCTGAGGTAAAACTGCTGATGCATGCCTGGCATTTGGGGACTTGTTACATCAGAGTGCATTATTTCATCCCCTGCAAAGATGGAACGTGTAAACAGATATTTTGTCATCAAAACAAGGATGGCAGAGCATCTTCCTAACATCTGTTACAAAAGCCCCCCCCCTCGCAAATAACAAAGGTTATTTCTGCCTGCTTCACTCCCTCCTAGCTCTCCATGTCTGTTTCTCCACAAGCCATTCTCTCACATGCTCTTGAACATGTGCAAATCATGTGGGAATCATAAGTGTCTCTGAGGCACAATTGGATGGCTTAGTGCACACAGCTGTAATTAGTACCTAAGGGGAAAGGTGAATTGCTGGGTAAAAAAAAAAATACAATATTAGTATCCTTTTTTTAAAACTAAGAAACCTTTGTCAGTGTTATCAATACTTTCTTCTCTGAATATTGCTTAGTTTGACGTCAGATTCCTTCATTATTTTAGGGCAATTTCCAATAAAATATATCCAATTATAATGATCCATGATGGGGCACGCATGGCGTAGTGTCACTGTATTGCAGGACAGTCTTTCATGATGGTCATGGGTTTTAGCCTGACCATGGGTTCTCTGACTTTCCCCGGGCCTCCTGCACTAATCTGTACTAGGAGTTGTGGAACTGTCGACAAGGCAGGATTTCAGAAGGAATTGAGAAGGGAAGGAAAATCTGGAAAAATCACAAACAAACAAACAAAAAAGATCTATGACATTAATTTACATAAAGTCACCTGGTGTTGATCCATTTCACAGTGACCCAAATGGTAATAGTGCTTAAATGTTAATGTAAACAATAAAAAACCAAAATCAGAAGAAAGTTCTAAAGAGTTTGGACAAAATCCTGATTCATTTCTCGAAATGTTACACAAAAGCATTTACAGTAGTTCAATGGGCAGTTTGTGGTAAAAGGGACACATCTACAGTACAGGCTTTTATTTTTTGATTATTTACACTACCGGTCAAAAGATTTTGAACTACTACTTTTTTTGGGGGGGGGCAGATGTAAACATTTAAAATTAACAGTGGACGTTGGAATTGAATCATAGAACAAATGCAGTAGCTAACATCCTTCTGTTAATGGCCACCCCATTTAATGAGACACATCTAGCGGTTCAACATTGTTCAACATCGACATTCTCAGAAAAACAAAAATATATTTTGACATAAAGTATACCCTTTCAGCTAGACATCCACCAATTTTCATGCAATTTTATGAAGGTTATTTATATTTATTTTTGCTATTTTTAAAGATGGTGCTTCAAAATTTTGTGTGACAAGTTGCAAATTGTCAAATTTTTCAGGTCAGATCCTATTAATAAACTATAAAATACAGCTGAACGTGAATCTATAATTGTTAGCTTTGTTGTCTAAATATTCATATACATGCTAGTATTTATAAATAAATAAATCATTAAGTGTTAAATAATACGTAACACGTAAACAACCACTGTCAATCTTTATTGTACACTGCAAAGAAACCTTTTGGCTGACAAACCTGCTTTAAGAATCCACATGAGGCCCCACTGGGCAAAGCAAGGAAAAGTTGGTCACTCCTAATTCCTTAACAGGAAGAGAAATAAAACTTTTTTAGTAAACACTCCAGAGAACACCTTAATGTAGCTTTTTGAAACAAAAATAACTACAATATACTGTAATTGAACAAAATAGGGATGTAGTCAATAAACGTGGATGGTGGCATGTAATAGGCTTAAGGTGGTGAAGGAAGACTTTGACAGACTCAGAGTCACAGATGATTTTAGGCAGGGAGTTCCAGAGTGTGGGAGCTCTTAAACTAGCAATATTTCTACAAACATTTCAGACATGACATGCAGCAACAAGCTTGATGCAATGACAACCTTGTAAAAGAACATTTCAAAACAGCAGCTGGGTTTAACAACAATAGGGAATCTATGTTAAACAATTGAAGATAATGAATAAATCATGGAATAATTTTGTTTAACAAAATGTATTCTAAATCTTTGACACATCAAAGTAGGCACCTTTTGCAGATACAAAGCCAAACACATTTGTGGCATTCTTTCTACAATGGAAAGTTCTTCTAAACACACGTCCCACAAATGTGTAGCACTTGTACACTCTTTAAAGAATTGGTTCAAATTGGAACCAATGCAGGTTCTTCAGAGCGAAGCCATAGTGGAAACATTTTTGATTCTATTAAGATTTTTTGTTTAGGGATCTACAGTATAAAGAACCTTTTCAGGCAAGGTGTTTTAGAGAACCATTTTCAGTGTAACTTGTCTTGGAACCCCTAAAAAAATGGTTCATGAAAGGACTGTTTATGGATCTTCATGGCAGTTCATAAAAATATTTTAGAAACCTTAAGAAAATGTTTCTTCACAGATCCTGCTTTTGAAGATCCTATATAAAATGGTTCTTGTGAGATCCGATATTGGTCCTAGGTAGTCCTTTGTTCATGGTGGGATCAGCGTTTAAGGTATTTACCTGTTCATGGTTTTACCTGGAACCCTCAGATCCAACAAAGACCCTTACTACAACACCTTTTTTTAGAGTGTAGAGTAGGTTTAGGTTGATTTGTCCAGCCAAGCCGCTTTTTCTTATTTTGCCATTTTAGCAATGGCTTTCTTACTGACACTCAACCTGTCAAACCGGCAGCTCATTTTTGTCTTCATAGTTGCAACTAAGTCTTGCTTATTTCAACCTGTGTTAATCTGTACTTCAAGCTGTTGTCCTGTAATCCACCTATCCTGCATGCTGTTGAATCTCAGAAATCTTTTCTGGGTTACACTTTATTTTGAGAGTCTGAAATTCCATCTGTAAGTGCTCTACAGATAGTCCTATCATTAACAAACGACCAACAAACTCTCTGTTGATAAGCAACTAATTGTGTAGGTTAGGGGTAAGTTTACAATACGGTTTAGGGTAATGGTTAAGGTTAGGCTTAACATTAGGGGAAGGGTTAAGGTTAGGATTAGAGTTAGTAGATAGTCTGCAGATAATTTGTGAAGATTTTGGACCCTCAAAATAATGTGTTACCCTTTTCTGTCGTGGCTTTGGGTCTGCCAGTTCACTGGAGTTTCCTCCAGTGTCTTTTTGATGGTGTAGGTAGGAAACTGTTCTCACTGACACCTTGCCTTTCTTTGCGATTTCTCAAAAGGCAATACCTACACATTTAAGGGTAATAATGATCTGTGTGTTTTTCTTTGTTAATTGCCTAGTTACGAAAGCATTATACAGTACTACTTCCTGCAATGTAATACTATCCAGATAAAGCTTGAGAAGATGTAGTAACACAGTCTTTTCCAACACTGTTTTTTATACAGCCAGTTTAGTTTGTAAATAATCAACAAAAGCTGTGACACCTGTAGAAATTGTTAGCATCAAGTTTCAAGGTTTAATTTACTTGCATTGCTGCAGAACAGCTGTCGGTTGTTAACCCATTACGTGTTCCCTATAAAAAGCCTTTATTCATAACTCTAAAATGTATGTTATTGTTATTTTTTGTAACCTTTTAAGTTATTCACTGGACTTGAACTGCTTAATGTCAATAAAGAAATGTGGGTTCTAAAACGTTTGACTGGTAGCGTGTGACAATAAAAAACACACTTAAGTCAAAGATTACATGAGTTCTTCAAGAAACCATAAAGGGAATTGCAGAACAAAAGTGAAGTTAGGACTCAAATTATACTTTGTAGTATCTGTTGTATCTTGTGTTGTATCATCAATTTCTCCCTGAAGAAAGTAAGAGTTGGACAAGCTTATAATATTATTATTATCAATAATATTAACAATACATGGTACTTAAATATTGATTCTCAAGGACCCAGACACTTAACAAAACTAGCAAAACAGAGAACAAAAGAAAAAGATAACACAAAGGGGCTAGCGGTAGGCTTTTTTACAGAAAAGGCGGTGAAGGAAGACATTGACAGACTCAGAGTTACGGATGATTTGAGGCAGGGGGTTCCAGAGTCTGGGAGCTTATGAACTAGCTAAAAATAGCAATATTTCTATGAACATTTCAGACATGACATGCAGCAACATGCTAGCTAACATTTTATGACACTAATTATCGCAGTTAAACATAGTTTGATGCAATGATAACACTGTAAAAGAAAATTTATTTGATAAAAGCAGCTGGGTATAACAACAATTGGTGATTCTACGTTAAACAATTGAAGATAAAAATAAATCATGGAATCATTTTGTTTAACAAAGTGTATTCTAAATCTTTGACTCATCAAAGTAACCAAACAATTTTAGCAGATATTAAGCCAAACACATGTGGCATTCTTTCTACAATGGAAAGATTTTCTAAACACTCTTTCCACAAATGTGTAGCACTTGTAGGTTCAGGTTGCTTTGTCCAGGCAAGCCTGTTTTTCTTATTTTGCCATTTTAGCAATGGCTTTCTTATTGTCACTCCACCTGTCAAACCGGCAGCTCATTTTTGTCTTCACAGTTGCAACTAAGTCTTGCTTATTTCAACCTGTGTTAATCTGTACTTCAAGCTGTTGTCCTGTGAGCTGTCTATCATGCAAGCTATTCATTCTCAGAAACCTTTTCTGTTGTGGCTTTGGGTCTGCCAGTTCACATCCTGTCAGAGTTTCCTCCAGTTCCAAGTGCCTTTTTGATGGTGTGGGTAGGAAACTGTAGTCACAGACACCTTGGCTTCTGCAATTTTTCAAAAGGCAATGCCTACACATTTAAGGGTAATAATGGTCTGTGAGTTTTTCTTTGTCAATTGCCTATTTCTTGCAATTAAGATAGCAATACACTACTTCTTTCAGTACAATACTGTCCAGATAAAGCTTGAAAAGGTGTAGTAACAACATTTTCCAAAATATTTTTTCATAAAGCCAAAGTGTTTGTAAGTACTGTAATCAACAAAAGCTGGGACACCTGTAGGAAATGTTTAGTATCAAGTTTCAAGGCTTAATTTCCTTCCATTGCTGTAGACCAGCTCTCAGTAGTAACCCTATAAACATATTTTCTTCATAACTCTGAAATGTACATTTGTTTTTCAGGTTTTTTTAAACTTTCTAGTCATTCATTGGACTTGAACTGCTTACTGTCAATAAAAATATCTAAAACTTTTGACTAGTAGTGTATGACAATAAAAAACATGTTAAGTCATGCTTAAGTCAAAGATTACATGAGTTCTTCAAGAAACCATAAAGGGAGTTACAGAACTAAAGTGAAGTTAGGACTTAAATTATACTTTGTATCTGTTGTATCTTGTGACAACATGTCATGGTTTAATTATATTCGGTATTATAGAAAATTTAGTGTACTTATCTACCTACAACACATTTGGCTGGCTGGTGGAAAAACTTTAAATACCTTTTTCTCTTTTTCACTGCCTGCATAATTACTACATTCTGACTTTGTAGGGCAGAACCTCATACAAGCATTTTCTAAAAGGTTGACATGAGTATCTACAGAATGAAAGCAATGATCAGCACATGATTTATGTTGTTTCGCAAAACGGTAAATAGAAATGTCATCAAAGAATACAATATTCACTCAAGTGTTTTGTTAGCACGTTGGGACAATCATGTGCAAAATTGAAGGTAATCTGTTGCTGTTGTGTTATTCTCCCTACTCCATGCAGCCAATGCAACACTGCACTATTCTAAATTGGCCAGTTATTATTGGTTAATCAGTATGTATAATGGGTTGGTAACCTCTATTTAGGGAGACCCAATGGAAGCTGGGCAAGGGAGAAGAAGGGTCCATCAATTTCTCACTGAAAAGAGTAAGAGTTGGACAAGGCTATAATATTATTATTATTAATAATATTAATAATACATGGTACTTATATAGCAATTTTCAAGGATCCACACACTTTTACAAAACTAGCAAAACAGAGAACAAAAGAAAAACACAACAACACAAAGGGGCTAGCGATAGTCTTTTTATTACAGAAAAGGCTTAAGGCAGTGAAGGAAGACATTGACAGACTCAGAGTCACGGATGATTGGAGGCAGGGGGTTCCAGAGTCTGGGAGCGACCCTGGAGAAAGCCCTATCACCAAAGCATCTGTAGCCTGGACCTGGGGATGATGAGGTGGCCTGCTGTACCAGAGCGGAGTGAGCGTGTGGGTTGATAGGGGAGGAGAAGGTCCAAGAGGTAGGTGGTAGAAAGCTTTATAGGTCAGAAGGAGTATTTTGTACTGAATACGCTGAGTGACAGGGAGCCAATGGAGCTCACAGAGGACTTAGGGTGAGAAGCTATCAAATAGAAACAGGACCAGAAGCCATCTCTGGTTACATTCTAGCAACAATATTTGACCATATCACAAACCATGTGACCATGGCTAAAGTGTAAAGGCAAACCTAGATGTACTGTGAGCTCAATCATTCACGTCATCACGGTGGGCAGGTAAACCTCTAAACCGTTGCTTTTGACGGTCTTCTCAAATTATTCTGTCAGTTGGTTGTATCTACTGTTCATTGTGCTGAAAATATGGAGAAAGAGTTTTTCGTTCTAGAACTCAGGAAAGAGCACTGGGGGGGGGGGGAACCAGCAGCTCAATAGTGGACAACAATGTAATTTGCTTTCCGGAGTTGAAGCAAAATATACATGTATATTATTAAATATGGTCAAATATTTTCAACATATCAGCATAACTACAGTCAGCATAGAAACTACTGTACAGACAGTATTCTTTACAAACATGACATAAGAATAAAACAACAGAGTGCCCTTGATGATGGACAGTGTAAAAGAGATGAGGTGCCGTTAAGATCAGATGTGTAAAGCTTAACATATATATTACTGATTTGTTCTGAGTACTGGACTGCAATTATGAACTAATGCCTTACCTCCGTTAAAATATATCTACCCTATGTAGCCTATCACACAGTCGGTTACTGTATGTGCTGTACAGCTTTGTCACGGTGAAAACACACAAATGGGTTTAATGCCGAAGTAGGCCACTAGGTCTTTGCAATGGAATGGTACACATGAAAATGGCTGACGCTCTGACCATTCTGCTACATTGATTTGAATTGTAATTACATTTCTAATCTTTCCATTTCTATGGTTTAGTCTGTCATTGCGGTTTCTACCGTGTGTTTTGTTTTGATTTGAGTAAATAAAATGGTTCTGTTTTTCTGCTATTTTTATACTATTTTAAATTCATCCATCTGTTGCCATTAGTAGGTCCATCATCAATAAAGACAAGTGAGCATTTTCCAGTAGCAGCCATATTCTGCTGTTTTGATGCAAACTGCCTCCCACCCTCATTTAATGCTGCAAAGAATACTTCTGTGTCATTGGCAGCTCTGGGAGGCTATTCTGACAACCTGCAAATTCAAGCATAAACTCTCCATAAACTCACAAGTTCAGTGAATGCAAAAATGGTGAAGGTGATATCAAAGAAGGGGTCCTACATTAACATGTAACTTGCCCTGTTATGTGACTGATTGAAATAGCTTTTGATATCAGTAAATATGACCTCCTAATGCTGCAAATTCAACAAATGACCATTTTAATTTTTTAATTTTTGAAAAAAATATTGTTATTATTGGGTGGTTTGTTAAAAAAACTTAATTATACCCTAAAAGTTGAGGACTTGAAAATGATAATGAAAATGATTTGCATAGACTGTTTAGGTAAATCTGTAAAAAATACCATTTACTTATAAAGTTGCACTGACAATGCATAATGGATTAATTATTATTATCATTAATGCATAAGCCTGAGTAGTGTAGTACCAGAGGTGGAAAGAGTACTGGGTTACTCTGATTTTTGGGAAGCCCCTATTTAAAACAAAAATGTTCAGTTAAATGGAGTTCATATCTTACCGGTGACCATGATTGACATTTTCTTCACTCTTTCTATTTGTTTTACATGTCACTGTTAAAATATTATCTCCCTTTACCTGATCATTTTGTCTTTAGTAGGGACTTCCCAAAATATGTGAACTCAGAGTAACTCAAAACTCAATTGTACTCTGTACTCTTTCCACATCTGTGTAGTACATCTTAATAACCGGCTGCATTTGACCATAAAATATTCAAATATTATTTGAATATTTAAAAAAATAACAATTAAAATTTGAAAGATATTATTGAGGCAGATTGACAGCTCTAAACCACAATGACTTGGGATTTGCTTAAAACGGTGAAGTTCAAGACCCTGTGACTTGCACATGTGTGACTTACTCTCGCCTCTGATATTTGTGAGTAACAGTGTTGGGTATAACGCGTTACTAATCAATTACTAGTCAGACTACTTTTTTTGAAAAAAAAAGGAACCTAAAGCATTACTTTCAAAATAATTAGTTACTAGTTAAATTTATAACAAGAAAATTAGTAAAAATTACGTTATATTTTCACCTTTTCTGTTTTAGAACACAATTTAATAATTTATTATCCGTTGTCGTTTTGTTTTTTATTCCGTATTTCATTAGTGGGCCTACACGCCAATCAAAAAAAGGAGAGATCTTGCACTTAAAATTGTAATGCACAGAGTTATGCAGATTGGAGGTTAGCAAAATGGAAGAATTCATAGCCTACATTTTAACAGCTGGAAATATTCACATTACTTCAAAACTATCAAAAAGCAGGGAGGATAAATAAACGTGCAAGCAGTCGAGTGGGAATATAATGGAAAGCTTGTCATTGCTCGTCTCACTCAAATGTTTTGGATCAAAATTGCTTTTCTCAACTATGGCGTCTACAACAAGTGGAGGTATGTTATTTTCACATTATATTTTCCCCGGTTATTCCAATAAACAGGCGTTGAAAACGCGCATAATGTTACAGGCGATGAAAACGCACTTTATGGAAGTTTTCTAGTAGGATATATAAGGTGCGCAAGGATTCAAGTGACATGCACTCGGAACGTGTGTATTTGTGCCAGTAAACACACATTCAGAATGCTTATAATTCTGCCAGCCAACAGATCTAAACTCTACCCTTTAGACCAGAGGTGGGCAAACTACGAGGCGTTTTTACCCTCCAGTCTCCCGCGATTGTATCGCAACTAGTAGGATACGTACAGGGTTAATTTAATGAAATAACATTTCCTATTTTTTATGCATCGCTACAAAATGCGGCCCTTCTCTTGGTTTCAAAAGCTCAATGTGGCCCTCAAGCAAAAATAATTGCCCACATCTGCTTTAGACTCAATATTTCTGGTTCAGGCCTGCTCAATGTATTCTCCATGTGACTCCATTAATTTCAGTAGCATTACTAGGAGTCAAATCCCATTACATATTGTATGAAACTAAAAATATATTTTTTACCTGTATTTCTTTACTCAGTTAAAATTTGTTATATACTCAGACATTGAGATGAAATTGGTTTTACATACAAACACTCACACATACAAACACTCACACATTCATCAGAAATAGACTGATCATATTGGTCAATTAGATCATGCCCAGAGACAGTAGTTACCACAAGTCTGCACTCGACATGATCAGGCAATCACTATCTGGGGGCGGCAAGGTGACCTAATTGTTTAGGGCCCATGATTCATTTTTGAGGAAGCGCCCAGAAGAATGATTCAACCCCCCCCCCCCCCCCCACACACACACACACACACACACACACACACACAACCAAGCTGAAGGCTTTATCATTCTGTTTTTGAGCAAGAGAGTTAACCCTAAATTGCTCCAAGGTTGTTTCTGTGAATAATAATTATTTCTTAATCAACTTGCCATTAAAATTTAGTCAAATTAAATGATACTAAACCTAGACACACCAAAAAGTAAAAAGCATTTTTTAAAGTAACTTAAACTGGTTTTAATTAGTTACTTTCAATAAAGAGTAAAGCAGTAACGTAACGTAGGTACTTTCAATAAAAAGTAACGCAGAAGGTAACGTAGTAACATTTTGGAGAAGTAACTAAGTAAAGTAACTAGTTACTTTTTAAAGTAACGTTCCCTAACACTGGTGAGTAAGAGCTAATCTCTCTCAAAGCCACAAACCAGAGAAGTAAGACTCAAACTATGATGTCATCCCGTATAAAGCCGCTTTATAGACAATGAATGACAAACTAATTTTTTATAATAAAAAATTAAGGTTTATTCTATATTAACGTTTAATTGTATTTTTGTATTTTGGATAGAGTTGTTCATGTTCACTTATATTTTGAAGACACATGTATAGTATGATTTCCTAAATTGCTCAAAGATCCCCTTGTGCTATAATTCAATGTACAAGGCAGTTTTTGTTTCCATTAGTTTAAGATGTACACTTTAAGGATAGCACTGTTTAAATAGTGCATTTCTTTGTAAAGCAAGAAGTAAGTGGTAATTTTATACATTCTGGTTATAATACATCTTAAAATCACATCTAAAATAGGGATCTGCAGTGATGCAAAAATGTCAATATGGACCCAAATCTCTGAGGAATTATTCCAGCACCTTGTTCAATCTATGCCATAAATAATTAAGGCAGTTCTGAAGGCAAAATTGTGGTCCAACCAAGTAGCACGGTGTACCTAATGAAGTGGCAGGTGAGTGTATTTTATTGCATTGACTATGCCTGCATTTGTCTCTGATCATCGCTGAACTCACAAGTGCTCTCATTCCTCTTCTTTTGTACCAAACAGTTGAGTTGACACCTCGTGTTTTGTCTATTTCTGATTGGTGAAGTCTGATTAATTTGCCTCATCATGACTAGCTTCATTTTCTGACACCTCGTGTTTTGTCTGTTTCTGATTGGTGAAGTCTGATTAATTTGCCTCATCATGACTAGCTTCATTTTCTGACACCTCGTGTTTTGTCTGTTTCTGATTGGTGAAGTCTGATTAATTTGCCTCATCATGACTAGCTTCATTTTCACTGATACAACCGCTTTCATCTTTTTCAGACACCAACAACAGATTTCAAATGCAAATACGAGTCTCCAATCAAGACTAAACATTGACAGCTCACTTTGTATTTTAATCATATAGGCCTTGAGCAGACACTTCTCCACAGTGACTTACAGTAAGCACAGGGACATCCCTTTCAGCAACCTAGGATGTCTTGCTCAAGGGCAGCAAATAATCTATTTATGATGCAAACAAATGCAAATGCCTATTTAAAAAAGTGTTCATTTAAAAAATATTTTTACACTTAAATATGTAATGATATACTAAATATGTTTTCATTTGCACATTTCAATTCAGCACAGATGGAGAATCCTCCAATTAAAGCTGATAGCGTTCACATTAACCCCATTCCTTTTGGGAATTGAGCTTTAAATTTAGATTTCATCCTAGAATTACATATTCAAATGTAATTGATCATAGCTCAGGACTTGAAGCAAGATTAACATAATCATGATGTACATTAGTTTGTTAGAAAATGCTTCATGTGTAATGTGTAATTAAGTTAGGTAATATAAGACTGTCCCTAAATAGGGGTACCTACACTATCTCTAGGGAATTAGCCCCAACATTTAGTTTGGTATAGATTTAAGACTAAGTTAGTTTTCAACTACAAAGTGAAATCCTATACACATGAACCTAAACCTGCTTCGTCACTGTTTGGTTACAAATGCTTCACAAAGCTAAAGCAGAATATACCGCGAGCAATGCATTGTGGGATAACCAAGCGGCTCCTTATCACTCTGTGATACTAATTCCCTCGATCCGATTTCTCCAAACATCTGTGTTTTAAGACATGGAAATGGGTTGGACCCTTCAAGGATTTTTCACCCATCTTCCTGCCAAGATATTCCCGAACAGCTGGCAAGGGCCATCCAGGAGCGGTTTGAGACATTTCCAGATTTCATTTACAACATGAATATCCAAGCAGTGAGAACAATGGGGTTGCTCAATATAAGGTGTTTGTGCAAATGTTGGGTTAGTCATTTTCTTGTTCCTCTAACCTTGTGTTACATATTAGGTTTGCTGTATTTACTGTCATTCACAGCCACTGAAATTCAAAATAATATCTACCGGTACATGTGTGTTTTTGGCAGTTGCAAATGTATAGTAAAACTGCACACTGATTGTTTGTACTTTGTATAACTACAGACAGTCCAGTAAAACAATGACAGAGACCAGAAAATAAGTCTACGGCCTTTCTAACACAAAAAAGTTCCCTCTAATACTTAACACAAGATCTTTGAGCACCTTAAATAATGATACATTTGTGCAAAACTTCCAATTTAGACCCACTGAGCTAAAAAAGACCAGCTAACGTGGATTTGACTGTACAGTACATTACCTATGGCCAGTGATTTTTTTTCTGTGAATCCAATGAATGCAATGCTCACTAGGTCATGAGTTGTTTCTTCTTTACTTTAATATTTCATTACACTCTACACAGACAACATCACTGGGTAAAAAAGTGCCACCCTAACCGGATACCTACGCTATAAAAAATGCAGAAGGTAATTTCCTATTTATAAAATGCATGTTCAAGATGGGACCTCGACTTCTGGTCTTGAGAGGTTTGGCTGTGCATTTGAGCAATTACAGGATGTTGCACTGCACAGACTGTTTCACATATCTAGAATATGTAGAAACCTTTACATCAAATTCAACTCAATGGATTTGCTTGCAGACTAAGAGTTGTCCCCGTATGTTTTTTTAGGAAAGTGTAACATGTTTTTATTTAATATGAGAACATTTATGTGGTTAAATGGATTGGTTTGACGATGTGTTGACAGAGAACTTGAAACTGACTCTTTTTTTAACCCTAACATCATATATGGGGTGCATGTTACCCCAATGTTTAAAAAAACAAATATTAAAACTTCAAAACAGTTTTGTGATCCTAATTGGGAATTCAAGGACAAGTGGTTATTGACACAAAAAAGTGTGTTATTATGTAGAGATGAGTCATCTTTCTTGTGTATGCTAGTTGTGTGTGATGGCTGAAATGAAAATTGGGGCTCAGTAGTAAACAAAAATAAAGTTATAAATGTGTTTGGGATATAAATGTAAATATATCATCAAGATAGATTTACAGTGACACATTGTTTTATTTTTTGGGGACTTTATATTTCAGTACCTACAGTACATTTTTTTTCATCTATAGTATATCGGATAAGCAATTAAAAAAATTAACAATGTCTAACAATGTCCCCTGTATTGTGATTTGTTAGTCTTACAGAGATTCCCCAGTTCTTTTGTTTATTAATGTATGATGTCTGTACACTGTGTTTAGTTTATTCTTTCATAGTTCCACAGTGTTTTCCTGTCTTGTGTTAGTATACTATGTCAGGTTTTGCTTGTGTTTCTGAGTTTGAGTATGGTTATTCATTCCAAGTTTTTGGTTTCTCCCTACTGTGTCTTTGTATGTCCTTATGGTCCTTCCTATGTTAGTTCATTTTGGTTCAGTGTTCCCAGCTGGTTTACGTTAGTCATTAGTTCATTATTTAATCCCCTCTGTTTCTCTTGATGTGGTCGGTCATTGTTCCGTGTCAATGGATGCTAACTGTTTTATGCTTCTCTTTAAATTCTACATTGATCGACCAGTAAGTCGCTAGTTTATTGTTATTCCAGTAATGCTACATTTCTAGTGTGTTGTGATTTAGTAAGTTTGTATCTACTGTGAATTTTGTGGTCTACAGTTTTGTAGTTTACCGTAATTCCTCAAATAAAAACTGGTAGTCAATTAAACGCAGGGCCTCTGATAGTGGCCGGGGGCGTGGTCAACATGGACAAATAAAGGCCGGTCTTAAATAAAGGCCGGGGGAATATTACATGTGGATAATCTCCAATAGGTGCCTTTCATATAATGTGCATTACAGTTAAGCGTAATGTACATTTCTATCACTTTAATAGATTCAACAATATATTCATGCAATTTTCGGATTACGATACTTCTGCGAGCTGCCGCTCCGTAGGTTTTTGTTCCAAACCTAATTTAGCACAAGTTACGCTACTCACTACCAGGTTGAAACGCTAACTCAGGGTAGTCGCAACTCGGGTTGGATGGAACATTTATGGAATGCCAGCTCGCGGGAGCAGGAAATAGTATCGCTAAGTATAATTGTCCTACTGGTATTTCAGTCAATGCGGTTGTACGTTTTACTCAGCTTGGTGTTGTTTGTATGAACGTACAGGTAGATGGCAGTAACTACATTGGAAATAACATGGCTTTTGGAAATGTTACAAGAAGTGTTGAGATTGCGATAACAATGTAATGCAGCAATAAAAGGCAAACTGGAACAATGATTTACACAAAAATATAGCCAATTATACTTATCAAACAGAGGGAATCAGAAATAAAGGCCTGCTCAAATAAAAGCCGGTTGCCTTCTGCAGTAGAGGTAAATAAAGGCCCCGGTCTTTGAGGAATTACGTTAAATGTCACCCTTCGTTGGAGACAACGCATCTGCCTCCTGCCTGTCTACTACAGTCCAACTAAGTGACAAAATGTTCTGCACATATTCCCACCATTTTAGAGATGCCAATAGTATTAGGACACTTGACCTCACAATTGTTTCTTATTAGACTTAGTATTGTGTTTGGCATTGCATTTGTCAATATGTTGCTGGTGTATGGTAGCATCAGGACAAAATAGTGTAACAGTTTTTAAACCATTTTCTAACTAAGGTCTATCCTCTCAAATATAGATCTGCAATCATATTCCCCCAAATGTTTGACTATTGGTCGGCCTGCCAATTGGGATGTTTTCTCAATAAGAGCTGCCTGTTGTGCAACATTCACAGTTCAGGATGGAATAAGTATATCAACCCCTAGGCTGATGACTTCTACAAAAGCACAGTGGAGTCAAAAGTCCGCTAAACTGGAGCCCAATCAATGGGAAGAGATTGGAGGTGTTGCCCTAAAAAAAAAACTCACAAATTTTGCTATGTACAAGACACATTGCCTGATGTGCAATATGCTTTGAAAAAGGGGATCTCAGAAGACCTAAGATCTAAGAATTGTTGATTGCATAAGGCTAATGAGGGTTACATAAGCTTTGTTTAAAGCCTTGATGTTCATCTGTTTATGGTAAGACAATATTCTTTAAATGGAGAAAGATCAGCACTATTGCAACTCTCCCTATGAGTGGCCATGCTGCAAACAAGCAGTTTCAGCTAAAGACTTACAGAAATCTCTAGAAAATACTAACATCTCTTTTGACAATAAAAGAACCACTAAACAAGAATGGAGTTCATGTTCATGGGAGGAGACCACGAAGGAAGACACTGCTGTCAAAAAAATTGCTGTTCCACAACGCTACTGGCAAATTATTTTTATCGACAAATTAAAACAAAGTTAAAGGTTCAGTGTGTAATTTCTAGTGACATCTAGTGTTATGGTTTGTGAATTGCAAGCAGCCAGTCACTCACTTCCTACCCTTCCCTTTGCAAACACAATAGCTAAGCTGAGGTCCTACAATTGTCCAAAATTCCACTTCTAATAAAGGAGAGCTTCTACTATAACCTAATACTTAGAAACATACAACTTCTTCTTCCGCTGCTTCGTCTTCTGCTGCTGCTACTGCTGCTTCTCTTTCAAGGTAGTGATGAAACGCACTCTGTAGCGCTGTTTGTTCGCTGAGGGCAACGGTAGAATCATGACGAAAAAATACAGCGACCTCCATGAAAGGGGGTCCCTGCGGTTATGTAGATATAAATGGCTCATTCTAAGGTAATATAAACATAATGGTTCATTATGTAAGGTCTTTACAAACCACTGAAAACATAGTTATGGATCTTATATTGCATTTCTATCAATAGATCCTTAAAAATACTAAACATTCAACCTTTAAGTTGTTTGTAAGAAACACGCAACATGATGTGTGGAGACAAAGGCACAGCACACCAAAAATGTTTTGCGCTGGTCAGTGATTACTTGGCGCTGGTCAGGGGGTACTTGGCTTAAAAAGGCAATTCAAAGGGGGTACAATATTGAAAAAAGTTTGAGAAACACTGGTCTAACCCATAGAGTAGGTCTGCTACCTTTACTATCAAAAGAGATATTTCTGCCCCTTCTCCCTCCAAATAAAATTTATTTGGAGCTGCAAAACTGATTTGACCCTTAAAATTAAGATAACACAGCATATAAAAGAACTAGCGTTTGTTGCATTTATGAAATTATAGAACAACAAAAAGAAAACTGTTGACATTTTATTGCTGTTTTGAACTGTTTAAAAATCAATTAAAAGGACTGGCATTTTGTTGCCAGTACTTTTTCTATTATTGTACGGACATTTCCTTCAAGACAATAACAGAAAATACTTTGTAAACGCAGTAGTGGTCCATTAATATCAGCTCTGTGTGTTGGACAATTACTGTGTTAATGAAGGTATTTTCTGGCATATTTGTTACCAGTACGTTTTACTGTTTTTTTTACAATGTGTCATTTCAGGGTTAAAACAAAAACATAGCCTGTACGGGGAAGCCCAAGCAAAGGTTTGGGAACCCCTGACTTAAGCCATTTGAATTTTTAAAGATTGGGGGGAATACCCCCCCCCCCCCAGATACCCCTCGACTACATATGCAGCAAACCAGACAGCCACCAGACTTTGTAATGCAGCAAGAGATAAGGACACGTGCTCTCGACGTAATCTGACAATGAACAGAACTGTCAGTGGTTTATCTTGCCTAGTTTGTTCACTATCTGAATGACGAGGTTGATCACCTCCATGCATTCGGGGGAAAACATTTGAGCACACAGTGCGGGATGGTGCACGAGGCAATGAATTGTCGGCAGCTTTCGATCCAGCGACTTCTAAAGTAAAGTCGCAAACATATTCTGTGCTCCTCTCATACTAGTTGCCCCATCAGTAGCCACTGACACCATTATTTCATTGGCTTTTCAACAACTCACCACAGACTCACAAATGTCCTCACCCCGTGTTTGGCCTTTTAACAGTATCATCTCAATGATTTCTTCCTGCGGCCCTTCAGAGTTCACATACCAGCGCCGTCTGATCAATATTGTTTACATCACTTGACTCATCACAGGCGATTGAGTACGCTGGAGCTGAATTAATGTCCTCAATTCGTTGACTGTATTGATATTTGCTGCCATCTTAACAGTCCTGTCCTTGACGGCATTTTCAGAGAGTGGCATGTCTAATTTAATAAACAATTTCATGTTTGTTTTTAAAGTTTGAGAATATACCACTGATATTTTAATGAATGATTTGTTCATGTATTCTCCATCTGTGAATGGCTTTCCTTGCCTTACTATCTCCTGAGCTGCCACAAAACCCGCAGCAGTAGTCGAGTTTGGAGACAGGAATGTATATTTGCTCTGCTCATCTTTCCACAGCTGTTCTGAAATTGATCTTTTACAGTATTCGGCCCCTTTGAACTTTGATCTTTTGCCACATTTCAGGCTTCAAACATAAAGATATGAAACTGTCATTTTTTGTGAAGAATCAACAACAAGTGGGACACAATCATGAAGTGGAACGAAATTTATTGGATATTTCAATCTTTTTTAACAAATAAACAACTGAAAAATTGGGTGTGCAAAATTATTCAGCCCCCTTAAGTTAATTTGTTGTAGCGCCACCTTTTGCTGCAATTACAGCTGCTTGGGTATGTCTCTATCAGTTTTGCACATCGAGAGACTTAAATCTTTGCCCATTCCTCCTTGCAAAACAGCTCGAGCTCAGTGAGGTTGGATGGAGAGCGTTTGTGAACAGCAGTTTTCAGTTCTTTCCACAGATTCTCGATTGGATTCAGGTCTGGACTTTGACTTGGCCATTCTAACACCTGGATATGTTTATTTGCGAACCATTCTATTGTAGATTTTGCTTTATGTTTTCGATCATTGTCTTTTGGAAGACAAATCTCCGTTCCAGTCTTAGGTCTTTTGCAGACTCCATTCTTCCAGAATGGTCCTGTATTTGGCTCCATCCATCTTCCCATAAATTTTAGCCATCTTCCCTGTCCCTGCTGAAGAAAAGCAGGCCCAAACCATGATGCTGCCACCACCATGTTTGACAGTGTCGATGGTGTGTTCAGGTTGATGAGCTGTGTTGCTTTTACACCAAACATAACGTTTTGCATTGTTGCCAAAAAGTTCAATTTTGGTTTCATCTGACCAGAGCACCTTCTTCCACTTGTTTGGTGTGTCTCCCAGGTGGCTTGTGGCAAACTTTAAACAACACTTTTTATGGATGTCTTTCAGAAATGGCTTTCTTCTTGCCACTTTTCCATAAAGGCCAGATTTGTGCAGTATACGACTGATTGTTGTCCTATGGACAGACTCGCCCACCTCGGCTGTAGATCTCTGTAGTTCATCCAGAGTGATCATGGGCCTCTTTGCTGCATCTCTGATCAGTCTTCTCCTTGTATGAGCTGAAAGTTTAGAGGGACAGCTGGGTCTTGGTAGATTTGCAGTGGTCTGACACTCCTTCCATTTCAATATTTTTGCTTGCACAGTGCTCCTTGGGATGTTTAAAGCTTGGGAAATCTTTCTGTATCCAAATCCGGCTTTAAACTTCTCCACAACAGTATCTCAGACCTGCCTGGTGTGTTCCTTGTTCTTCATGATGCTCTCTGTGCTTTCAACAGACCTCTGAGACTATCACAGAGCAGGTGCATTTATACAGAGACTTGATTACACACAGGTGGATTATCATCATTAGTAATTTAGGTCAACATTGGATCATTCAGAGATCCATACTGAACTTCTGGAGAAAGTTTGCTGCAATGAAAGTAAAGGGGCTAAATAATTTTGCTCGCCCAATTTGTCTGTTTTTTGTTTGTTAAAAAAGTTTGAAATATCCAATAAATTTCATTCCACTTCATGATTGTGTCCCACTTGTTGTTGATTCTTCACAAATAATTACAGTTTTCTATCTTTATCTTTGAAGCCTGAAATGTGGCAGATGGTCGAAATGTTCAAGGGGGCGAATACTTTCGCAAGGCACTGTACATTCAACTCCAGCTTTGTACTTTTCAACAAATGCTCTGTGCTTGTTCTGGAAATGTATTTCGACATTACATTTGTTGATTTCTAATTTCTCTCCACAGATAAAGCACACAGGTAAGCCAGCACCATTGGCAGTGAAAGCAAATGTATCGGTCATTGCAGAAATAATCTACAATGTAAGATATGACGCATGTTTGTTTTGTGCAGTGGTGTAAAGTAACTAAGTATTAATACTTCGTTACTGTACTTAAGTATTTTTTTCGTGCATCTGTACTTTACTTGAGTATGTATCTGTCTGTTAACTTTGTACTTTACTTCACTACATTTTATTACAAAAATTGATACTTTTACTTCTTTACATTTTCCAAAACAAAGTCGTTACTCGCTACAAAATTAAAATTAGTCGTATTGGAGGAAATGCCCAAACAAATGATTTACTAATATCTCTGTTAAATCGTTATCCAATCGCTTTAGCCATGCATTTAATATTGAGCAAATC
>JACXGM010012872.1:0-23581 GCA_016801145.1 Umbra pygmaea
CTTTACATTAATATAGTTTGTAATGTGGGTCAGTGATAACCCTCCTACTTTACATTAATATAGTTAGTAATGTGGGTCAGTGATAACAACTGCCCTCCCTGTTCAAACCACCACATTTCAGAACTTGTTTTTGAAAGTAGATTACAAGGAGACACTTGATTAGATGATACCAGTGTGTTTGACGCCGGGTGTGTAGTGAAGGCCAGCCAATTAGTGTATTGAGACTGCAGAGGTGGGTGTTATATGGAGCATTTGTGATAAAACGGATGGTGCTGTGGTACACAACATCTAATTTTCGAAATAGAGAGTTTGATGCAGATCTGTAAATTACATCACAAAAGTCTAGTATCTTAAGGATGGTAATTTTAACAAGGGCAAGTTTGGCTGGAAAGGTGAATGAGGCTTTATTACGAAACAGGAAGCCAATTCTGGACTTAATTTTTTATTGGAGCTTGTTGATGTGGGTCTGGAAAGAGAGTGAAGAGTCTAACCAGATACCTAGGTATTTGTAGTGGTCTACATATTCCAGCACAGCCCCGTAAAGTGTGGTGATATTTGGTGGGCAGGCATGAGGACCCTGAGTCAATCACAGTAGGTCTCTTTCTCTCACCAGCGTTTACCATAGTACTCCTCACACAATGTGTTGACATTACCCACCATGCATTGAGGTCTACCAATTGCCAACCTACTGTACTGGAACTCCTATTACACATTGTGTATTATTTTTAACCAGAGCTTATGGTCAGAAGCCCTGGTCAAAGGTAAGGCACTACATAAGAAATAGGGTGCCATTTGGGATACAACTGATCATGGGAAATATTTCTAATAGGGTTGACCTTAACACCTTTTATGATTCATTGTTTATTTCTGGTGTCTCATATGATCAAATATTAATAACAAAAGTCAATAGTGATGTCCTTAGAGGAGGATTAAGTGTAGCATGTACTGACTTGAAAATGGCATTGGGAAATCATTGCAGAACTCAGCCAATGGCAGCTGACTTGTGGTCAGGAAGAGTTGGTTTTGACCAATAAGAGACCAATGATGTAGTAGGGCTCAGCATTGGCTCAGCGTGCGCTGTGAAAGCCTGTATCTGCTCAGCGAATTACAGCGAGGCATCCACAGTTCACCCACAGAGCTCTAAATATGGAGGCAAGCCTCAGAGTGGACGGACATCAGAGCCTACATCATTCAGTTGGAATGTTTTCAAAAATAGCTTCCGTATTAAAACAGGAGCAGTTGTAATAGCGGCAGGCGTGTGTGTCTGTGGAAACACGCAAGAACGGCTTAGAAAAACATTGAATGTGTTTGTTGCACTCTGAGGTCTTCTTCAGTGTTATCATCTTGGTTTCAATCACTCACAAATATTATATAATATAACACAATCAACTGCAAATATCACACTACATGAGTTTAGAACAAGTTAGATGCTTTTCCTTTCAGAAACACACATTGATCTTTGAATTTGAGTGCAGAAGGCAACTGTTTCCGTTTACTCCATTGTTGGCAATGACCAGGACAACATAAGACACAGCATGTACCCACATGCTGTGGGTAAGAGGATAGTACATGCCAGTCATACACATTGATCAGCCATAACATTATGCTGATATGCTGCCTAATAATGTGTAGGTTTCCCTTTTGCCACCAAAACAGCAGCCCCACACACAACAAACTATGATGCACTGTGTTCTGACACCTTTCTGAAACCAGCATTAATATTTTCAGCACTTTGAGCTAGAGTAGCTCATCTGTTAGATCAGAACACACGGGCCAGCACGAGCATCATTGAGCCTTTGCCATCAATGAACCTGTAGCCGGTTCACAGCTTTTCCTTACTTGGACCGCTTTTGATATGTACTGTACTGAGCACTGCAGACCGGGAACACCCCACAAGAGCTGCAGTTTTGGATATGCTCTTACCCAGTTGTCTAGCCATCACAATTTGGTCCTGGTCAAAACAGAAATGTGTCAGAAAACAGTGCATCACAGGTGGTCATAACGTTATGGCTGACTGGTGTATAAATATAGAGACAAGGAGACAGAGAGATAGAGACTATATGTCCAACAATTTAAATGTTTTAAGGGCACCACTGTCTTCTCCACACCATTTATGTATTTTGGACACCACAATATTCTAGACTATATAATGTTTTTAATAAATTTTGTCCAGATTATTCCATTCAAAATGTCTGTTCATTATGTAATCTGCTTGGCTTGTGTTTTTTTCCTGGTTTGTGTGTTTACAGGGCATTATTTCATAGATTTGTTTTCTCTGAATACATGGCTCTGATACCAGCTAATCTGATGGCATAGAGGACATCTGTGTACAAGGTGTCACTATGTTTGAAAGAGTTTGACTTCTGAGCGACCAGCAGCTTCTCCATGTAACACTAAAGCATTTGTTGTAGAAAGCGAGGTCCGAAACTAGCTCGTAACGTCTAACTCGCAACAAGTGAATGGACCTAATTAATTTTGTGTTAATTATGGCTGGCTAAGAAGGGGCCTGTTGAGAAAAAAACACTTCTGTGGCCCCTCTGGTCAGAGGTAAGCTGAGAGCACTATCATTACCCCAGCTGGTGCACTGCTCTGTCAAACTGTTGTCAGACACAGGACTCAGAGGTGTGGCTACAGACTGACAGCACTCAGGAGGGTTTAATGTAAGGCTAACTTCCAGCAGTCCTGAGTCCTAAGTCACAGCCAGGATGCTAAACATTTAAGCTCCATTGTGTGGAAAGGCTGGCTCCCATTAACCCTAGTACCAGTCTCTTTAGCCAAAAATCCGAATGCCAATGTCAGTACAGGGAGTCGACTGTTAGCTAAACAAGCTGGTACCCTGGATAACCTTCTTCTTGTGATCAGTCTGCCTGTGCCCTTAAAGCAGAACTCTTTGAGACAGCTGAAGAGCATTAGTCAGGCAGAGAAGCCCCGTCTCATCCAGCCTGCTGGCCTGACCCAGATCGGTGCACAATTAGCAGCATACTGCGCCCACAGGGGTTTAGGACAGGAATTAGTAAGGTCAGGAATGTTCACGGAACTATAGAAGCACAGACGTCGCTCAAAGCAGCACCGGTCTACTACTTCTCAATCAGTTTGTGTTACGAATACCATAATGATACCAATAATGTAGAGACATTACACAGCAGTAACACATGAGATACACCTAAAGGCACTCACCTCAGATATACAACTGTTCATGTTAACATAGGTGAAGAGACTACATGAGCACCTCTGGTCTGAGGAAAGTCTTACCGAAAAATTCTGCAAAGGGATCTTGGCCACCGAAGAATTCTCTAAAGACATCCTCTGGATTACGGAATGTGAATCCACCAAAATGATCGGCGTTGCGGTAGTGCCTTTCTCCTGTAAGGAATAGATTGAATAATAACAGTAATCAAGAGACGACAAGGCACCATACTCCAGAACATGGTTAAATTATTGAAGGGCATAATGTGGTAGCATGGCACTATTTGATGGTTATAGTTTTGACGCTGCTCTGTATTGACGTCAGATTAATTTTTAACATGGAAACTGCCCCTGTAAAGCTGTACGTTTAAAGTTAGCTAGCATTTGTTTTTCAGATTTTCTAACACTACATTATAAAATTATGTAATAAAGCAATCGGGGGGTGTATGTCCAATAAACAATGGCAAAGAGCTATTCTCAGGCACAACACATCACAAAATGCCTGGACACATATCTTATAGGCAAGCCTCTGGGATGCTGATCTTATTGCTATTATAAACTAGTTACTAACACAATCTTAGCAGTAAAATGTGATATCATTCCTTTGTTATATGGCCTTTTACAAAGGGTGGTTTGAATGCAGAATACTGATTGGCTGATAGCTGTGAAATATGAGACAGTATATTACGGTATATTACTGCTCTACCTTTGTTAGTAACCATTTTATAAGAGTAAGAAGGCATCTCAGGCGTTTGTGATATATTGCCAATATACCATGGCTAAGTGCTGTGTCCAGGCACTTTGACAATGCATTGTGTTAATAACTAGGTCTTAGCCGTGGTATATTGGCCATATATCACACCCCGTGCCTTATTGCGTACATATTTTATCAGCCTATCAGCATTAAGATATGAAGCATTCAATTTAGAATAAAGTCATAATTTCCCCTTTATTGGCTTCCAGGTATGCATAAAAACATAAAGAAAAATGTCTACCTCCATTTCCTGTTAGACCTTCTTTACCACATCGGTCATAGATGTTCCTCTTGTTAGCTAGTACAAATAAAAGAGAAATAAACAGTTAGAGTAGAGCCAGAGTGGGCGTGCCCCCTGAAAGGCACTAGTGTCTATATAGCACAAAACCTTTAAAGAAGCATACTACATCTGAGTTGGGATTGTTAAGTTTAATAACTATTCTTTGTTTGGGGAAACAAATTGTCCCTTTGATTAAACTTGATGAATTTAGATGCCCCAAAAAGGTTCTAGAGTTTGGTGTTGCAGCAAACATGGAAGTTAATTTGCGCTCTATATATATAGGCTATATGCAGTGTGTTTCTCTACCGAATTTGGCCAGCATGCGCTCCGTCATATAGTTCAACCGTTGTAATCCGCTTGATTTTAAAATCGGCAATAAAGCAGGATTTTTTTTAGGGAGTGTCTATGATTTGATTGACATTGACATTTGACCTAGAAAGTGTATAACGTAACATAGAGTGTAAGCAGCGTTGCAAACTCTCAGCTAACGTCACAGTCAGATACCGCCTCTCGTCACATCCACAACCAAGATGTCGGCGCTCGTATTGGCAAACTCGACGACTCAAATATGATCTTCACAAACCAATGTTTTGCAAGGAGTAATGGTCCAAAATACCTTCATCCAGAATCCAGACACTCATTACAGGCTACAGGAAGCATCTAGAGGCTGTTATTTCTGCTAAAGGAGGCTCAACTAAATATTGATGTGATATTTCTGTTGAGGTGCCCAAATTTATGCACCTGTCTAATTTTGTCTTGCATACGACTGTACATTATTTTTCCATCTTCAACATCGGATCAATCTAGACGATTATTTTGAGAACTGGTCTATAATATTAGAAAGGTATTGCAATTCAGGACAGTCACTAGACTTGGCATTGAGTGGTTTCTGTTCTACATCTCAATGAAAGATCACTGTGACCTTTAGATAATAATAGCTTCCTGGATATGAAACAGATCCTGCCTCAACATTATACAGTGACATATGAGTGTTATTTGAACTGGTCTTAGTGGTCCATACTGTTATATGGTTAGCAGTAATAATTATCTATTTATAAATCAATTGATTTGACACTTTGGCAAATGACAGTCACTGAATGTTTTTGGATACAATATGTACATACAAACCATCATCTTATAGTCTTAAGATAGTTTATTTGACCTAGTAAGGGCAGGCATCGTGGCCTAATGGATAGCACTGTGGCCTCACAGCAAGAAGGTTCTGGGTTCGAACCCCAGTCATCCCAAGCCTTTCTGTGTGGAGCTGCATGTTCTCTCCGTGTCTTCGTGGGTTTCCTCCGAGTGCTCCGGTTTCCCCCACCATCAAAAAAACATGCAGGTTAGGTTTGGGACTACAGATGGTGAATAGCATCTATGCTATAATCTGGCTCATTTACAGTCTGTACAGAACTGTAAGACTGTTGATTAATGTGCATTGTCCCAAGTAAATAAATAAACAATATCCAAAACAATATCCAAGGAAAGCAAAGATTTCAAACAAAGCTGGGTCATTGCACTTTTCTTTGAGTGATTTCCAAATATAGGGTCACCTGGTTTGAAAATGGGGTATAGGGAGAAAGTGTGGAGAAAATACATTTGTTATATAGAACAAGATTAAATATAGAAAAAGTATAATCCAAGGCACTCAGTAGTATTTGAAAATGTATAAATTCTTTATTTCTTCATGGCTTAAAAAAGATTCGCACCTACGCGTTGCGGCTACAAGCCTTCATCAGGGTGTAAGTGACAAACACGTTCCCAATTTCGTTTTAAATAAAAGACAATCAGTCAAATAGCAATCACCTGGTTACACCGTGCAGGGCGACCGAACAGAGAAACATATATATATATATATATATATACAGGGAACATGTCTCACACAGTACAAAATTACATTAAATACAATAAATCACAATACACTGTTCAATGGGTTCATAATTATTAGTACAAAAATATATATCTAGTTACATTAAACATTTATATAAATATGTTCTATAGCATATATAGTGCACTTAAATATAATGAATCACAATACACAGTTCAATGAGTTCGTAATTATTAGTACAAAAATATATATCTAGTTACATTAAACATTTATATAAATATGTTCTATAGTACCTATAGTGCACTTAATAGTTGTACAAATATATTCCCTAGAATTAAAGATTAAATATAGCTTTACTTTTTTGTCTTCCAAACTAACCCCATTTTGTGTTTCCTTCAGAGTGAACAGGGCCAGGCAGAAACTCAGACATTTCAAATATTGTGTTCAAATTTAAATAATATATCAGTCAAACAATTTGTTGGGCTTGTATAAAACAATAAATAATAATGATATAATGATGATAAAAATATATACATTTGTTTACATGGTGAATGTCAAATTTAACTATATTAAAATAGGTTCAATAATATAAGAGCTCAGATCTCTGAGTCTAAACATTTCTCTACTCTTAGCAATACAGTATGTTTCAATGTTTTGTTTCCCTGAACACTGGAAAGAGCTGTACTGCACCATTCAAAATGACTCCAGACAAAGAGTAGCTTCCTTGGTTTATGCACATTTTCATAAAATAAATGATCACCTCAGAAATTGATAGGAACAAGATAAACAACAAGGTTAAAGGAAGTAAGATAAAGTCAATGTGTTTACGTAGTCCCCAGCACAGCGAGCTAGACCTTGTGCTTTAAAGGCTAACAGTTACTGGCCTGTTGTTAGCTGCTGTTGCCAGGCGAGCTGATAATAACAGGGAATCAATCATGTCAGTGCTTTGCTGAGCCCTCGTTCCTAAAACAATGGTCACAAATTGCACCCTATTCCTTAGTCACATGCAAGTCTACTCGTTTTTATCAAAGCCCTATATGGGCCAAACATAACCAATTATCTAATTTCTTTAAATATGTTAGTTATCATTGCCACACAAGTGTCCTATGTATGTGAACAAAGGCAATACTGGCTGGTAATATTCAGGTTTGGGTGAAAACAAAGGTTCATAAAGACAAAAGTGTTATCAAGAGACAAATGTGGGAACTTAATTTTTTCGCTATGTTGCAGGAGAACATTCCAGGAAACGTAAGCATTCTTAAGGTCAAATGAAGATCGTACCTCTTTATGATCATTTATGAGAGGCTAACATCTCATTTGAAGCTAAAATGTTTTTTGGGGGATATTTATAATAATCCAGCATAAACAACACAAAAATCAAGTAGGCCAAGAGCTCCTTCTGTTCCATGTAGCTGGTGAGCATGTTTCTAGACACCAGGGGCCTCATTTATAAACGTGGCGTACGCACAAAAGAAGACTTATGCAGCTCTCTACGCAATAAGCGTAGCGTCATTGGCTGCTGCCTCCCCTCCGTGCAAGGCATCTACCAGAAGCGATGCCTTAGGAAAACAAAGAACACCCAGGCCGTGAACTTTTCTCACTACTGCCGTCTGGCAGACGTTACCGGAGCATCAAGGCACGGACCACCAGACTTAAAAACAGTTTCTTCCCCCAGGCCATTCGGCTGCTCAACATGGAACACAGACACTGATTGCAAATCGTCTGTTGAGCACTAACACTCTCTGGTCAATTTATGCTCTCTACATCTGATGTAGCAGAATTCAAATGCACCTTTAAAAGCAATTTTCCATGCCAAATCTATAATATTTACTACTTCTACTGTTGTACATTTTCCAGATCACTGCTCAGTACATAGCGTATTATTATTATTATTACTATTGTCATTATTGTTTTAAAAATTATTTATATTGTTGTAATTCTTTTTTTAAGCCCACTGCATAGATGTGTCGAGCCATCTCAAAATAATTTCTCTGCATAGGATGATGTATGTTATTCGATGTATATGATAAATAAACAACTTTTGACTTTGAATAATTGGAATTTATAAAAAGCAAACTTGACGGGAAAATGTGCGGTCCTTCACGGCAACTCTGACCCAGGCGTATGCACAAAAACGTGTGAAATGAAAAATGGCGACACCGCCGGCAGATGGATGAAACACGTAGGCTACTGTGGATCTGTCTGAAACTGCAGAGAGTAGTGTAAACGAAATCGAAATACGGCCTCTCATTAATAATATGAAGATGTCACAAAGCTATGCTTATAATTAACAGCCTGCAGAGAAAAACAAAAAATAAAACAAGATTGTAACATAAATGCAAATGAAGCACAAACTGCATATATTTGCAAAAAGAACACTCAAATATATTATGTTATTATATTGACATGTTATGTAATTCATCCTCATAAATAATATGGTAAACAGAACAAAATCATGTTTAAAACTAATATTCTTGTCGATGTCTCTGTCTGGCGGTGCAGATAGATAAATAGATATATAGATATACAGATAGATAGATAAATAGAGGATGATAGATAGATAATAAATAGATAATAAATAGATAGTCTTTATTGTCCATTGGGGAATATTGTTTTCATAGTATAAATGTTGTAATCAGATACAGAAACATAGTGTTCATTTATATGCATTTAGTTTGTTTTATTTTTAAATGTGTTCCATCGTGAAGTGTGTCTTAACCATTTTGAAAGGTGTAAGAAATTCCATTTGTGCAAAACTATTCTCTATTTACAATTAGATTAATACCGACACCTGTATTATTGATTATCAGATACCATCAAATGGATGGTTATAAAAAGCCATGCCATCACAATGCTTAATGACGTACAATAGCTGATCTTGCACTGTTAGAAGATAATACTAATAATAATAGCCTAATGCATATTATTTATTGCCGCCTTTCATAACACTAATAACAGGATTTCTGGCGACTGGCACTTTCCAGATGGAATTGACTGACAGGTCAGGGAAATCTCAGCCAACCCTTAGCAGAGTTATGCCAGGCGTGTTAGTCGGTATAATAGGCTTGTCGCATAATTACATGAAGTTTCCGTACACTGCGGGTGAACAGCAAACAAAAAAGCACATTATGCAGCTATGTCCGGTTTCCCAAATGTAATCAGTGCTATTGACTGCACTCATGTTGCCATAGGGGCAACGAATGACAATGAACATGCTTTCATTAATCAAAAGCATTTTCATTCCAACAATGTCAAAATAATTTGTGATGCAGACATGTTGCTGTGATGTAACCAATTTCCCGCCACCCGTGGCAGACACACTTTCGCGATGAAGCGCTAGATGCGTTGACATAGACTGATATCTGACAACTTTTTATTTCTGCCACGGTCCGACTTTCTTACAGCTTCTGCAAACTTTTGCCACTCCAACGCCTTTTCGGCATTGGTAATAGGCACAATGTGCCCTTCAAACAACACTTTCTTCCTCTTTTTCACCTCGCCAACAATATTTTCTACTTCACATTGAGTGAAGTTGCTTTTTTTGGGATTTCCCCTGTGTTTGCCATGATTTTCCAATCAATTAATATTAATTTTGGGGCGTTTCACTGACTATTTATGGCCAAATATGGGCATGACATGTAGTTGCAAAAGCTCCGCCACGTAATAGACTTGATTATGATTTAAAAGGGAAAACTGCGTAGGACGTGCATGCGCACGGTTTTATAAATCAGAATATTTTTTTGCGTACGCACATCCTATATACACCGCAAAGTTGTATAAATGAGGCCCCAGAACTGTATGCCATTCCGTATTACTTTATTTTACACTATATACTGTAACCCAACAATAATATTATGTTTTCATTTTTTATCAACAGAAATGCACAAATACCTTCCAGGATATTTTTTAATACCATTTGTTGTTCATTGTTTTGACAGGGAGGGATCTTACGTGAGGGGGCGGGGCATTCTTACCATCTGAAAGGACCTCATAGGCTTCTGAAAGCTCTTTGAACTTCCTCTCTGCATCCTCCTTGTTCTCTGGGTTCTTATCCGGATGCCACTTGAGTGCGAGTTTTCTGTACCTACAGTAGGACAGGGTTAAGTTTAGGACATGTACTGATCATTATAAAGTATGCTATGCAGTCATATCCAGCACAGATATCCTAGGGGCAAATTAACAAGATGCATTGTGATGGCAAGTCTGATGACAAGGAAATCCTTCATTAAAGACAACAAATACTCACTTTAACCACCAATAGACCATAATAATCCAAGTATTAGTAATGGGATGAGGCATTCAGGGGGTTATACATAATGACTAATCAGGAGAGTGGAATGTAATTATAGTTTTTTTCTAATCAAAGCCTGCAATCTAGCTCACACTGAGGAATTAACAGAGGATTCACTCATCTGATTTCACCATTTGAATGACTCTCCCATTGTAACACTTAATAAACAATAAGGTTGTATAATAATTCCCCCGAATATACAGTGTTGTGCAAAGAAATTAGGCAATTGTAGAGAAAAAACAAACAAAGTGAAAAGCCTTTAAAAAATATAAAAATGAATGTTCCTAAATATAAAACATATACCCTAAAGAGCAGTTAACTGTAAAACACAAAAAAAAAATCACACCCTCACCTTTCAGTTTGATTGTCCTTCACCCAGTTTAATTCCTTCTACATCCACTTCTGTTTCAGTTAATCAGGTTGGTTCTATCAGTGCATTATGGCATTGATCATTAGCATACCTGTTTGTTATCAGTGTCAATGCACTAATATGTCTAAAATTCAGTCTTTTACAGAATTGTACTTTGTTTAACAAAAGTTTCAATAATTCACTATAGCATTGCATTTTATGGCAAATGACATTTTGAAAATGCATACATTGCTCTTTTCTACTGACACACTAATGCAGAGCACAAACTGAATTATTATAACTAACGTTTGCACCGTACTATACTGTACTTGTAATCAGGAAAAGAAGAGAGCAACCATAACAGACAATGTACAAGCAGCAGCACCCTGTATCTCACTGTTGGCTGCTTTTGAAGCTAAGCAGGGTCAGGCTTGGTCAGTCCCAAATGCTGCTTGAAAGAGTGTTGGAGGACCAGTAGGGGGAACACTATCCTTTGGTCTAATGGCAGTGACATCTTGAGGTATGGCAAAGGTGTTAACCAATTACACATAGTGCTGAACATCTGCAGTTCTCATTTTGCTTGTACTTGATTGATTAATTAGGTCACTAATTGGTTATGATATCCATCATCTGGTTGTCTAAGTTTTAATTGGCCTCCAATTTAAAAGGAAAAAAACAGCATGCACTAGGGCCTCCATGGAATTGGTTTGACACCAGTGAGGTATTTGATGTTCCATGGGTGTTCTGACTCTGTGGTCATTAAGATCCCATAGCTCTTAATAGTAGGGGTTTTAACCCTGGTGTCCTGGCGACATTTCCGGACATTCCCTTCATCATCACAGCCTAATTATAACCTGCGTCTAAACGGCTCTTTATTCTACTAGCCACCATCGCTCGGCGACATGTGGTTGCATGAACCAAGTGTTCGCCCCTCACCATCCAACAGATCTGCCAACAAGGCAGGTTTTTTTTTTTAGAATTGGGAGAAAAAACAGTGGAAACAAATACACATAAAATACACATATATGTAAAACTTGCATCCACCCATTGTGCTGTCAGACTTAATAGAGACATGGGCCACATGTCTGAAATCTGAATGCCTGTAGTGAATCTAATTGCAGTTACATCTTTTAGCAAATCCAAAAAGTAATTTTACTCTACCGTTCAGGAGGGCCGTTTCAGACCCATTGCATCAGCTAGGCTGGTGGATACCCACATTTTACCAGCCACCATATTGAATCAGCTTTTAATTTATTATTTATTTTAGAATAATCTGTTTGGAAAACATGTCTGGAATTATTAATGAAATAATCACTGGCTATATTAGCTCCAATCAAATCAACAAGTAAATGAGTCTTCAGAAATGCAACCAAAGACAATACAACAGATATTAATAGTAAACGATATTCTGGCAAAAAAAGATTCTAACTCAATTAAGTTTGTCCTTGAGAAGTCGAACACAGTGTGTGTGTGTGTGTGTGTGTGTGTGTGTGTGTGTGTGTGTGTGTGTGTGTGTGTGTGCACGCGTGTATGATTTTCTGGTTAAAATATACTGTGTGCACAGTTATTAGGCAAGTGTATTCTTGAGGATTCATTTTATTGAACAACTACAGTGCTGCTCTCGGTCAATCCAAAATGTAAATACACCTCAAACCTGAATAGGTAAGTAAAAGTGAGGTCTTGGCTTTCTTTGGAAAATATGTTTGTGCACAATTGTTGTACAGAATAATTATGCAACTTCACGGCATTCCAAACTATGCAAATTGGAATTAAGTGTCAAAAACATTAAATATTTGGTTTTTTTATCAAACGCATGGATGGTATTGTGTCTCTGAGCTCTTTGGATCACTGAAATTATTCTCAGACAACTGTGATAATAACTTTGCCAGGTGAGCCCAATTAAAAGAAAACTACGTAAGAAGGATGTTCCACATTTTTAAGCAGACTACAGGTTTCAAGCAATATGGGAAAGAAGAAGGATCTCTCTGCTACGGAAAAGTGTCAAAGGTGCAATGCCTTGGATAAGGTATGAAAACAGATATTTTATGAAAACTTAAGCATGATCATCATACTGTGAAAAGTTTTGTGGCTGATTCAGAGCACAGATGGGTTCATGCAGATAAAGGCATAATGAGGAAGGTTACTGCCAGACAAATTCATCAGATTAAGAGAGCAGCTGCTAAAATTACAAAGCAGCAAACAGGTATTTGAAGCTGCTGTTGCCTCTGGAGTCCCACAAACCTCAAGGTGTTGGATCCTCCAGAGGCTTTCATTGTGCATAAACCCACTCTTCGGGCACCCCTAACCAATGCTCATAAGCAGAAACGGTTGCAGTGGGCCCAGAAAAACATGAAGACTATTTTTCAAACAGCCTTGTTTACTGATGTAAAGTGCCATGCAACCCTGGATGGTCCAGATGGATGGAGTAATGGATGGTTGGTGGATGGCCATGTCCCAATAAGGCTGCGACGTCAGCAAGGACATGGCAGTAGGGCTGGGGCAGTATGGATTTTTTCTTACCGCGGTAGATAAGCAAGAAAATCCCACGGTAGTGCGGTATACCGCTTTAAATCCTCCCTGCGCACACACACACACACACACACACACACACACAAGACGCTAATTGAACATAGAACATCATATTCTTTGCTAGAAAAAACAGCATGTTAATTTAGGTTTAAGGGAGGCCCTGAAAGACGTAACGACGTCACCTGCAGCACTGAACAGACGTCCTTGTAGTGCAAATTGTCAAATATTTTTTAGGTACCTATTCAAGGCAGAGGGAATTCCCTGTTGGGATCTGCTCTTCTACTTCCATCGTATTATGCTGGAGTCTTCATCTTCTGTGTTTCTCTGTGAAGTTCTCCAGCTTCTTTAAACGCCGCCATTCAAACTCCGTTATGATGACATATCAACACAACACTCTGTTTTTAATTGTATTGGATGTTGTTTTCAGCCACGTAATCTGAACAAACAGTAAGAAGCTTTTGGAACCTAGCACTACTTGGGCTAAAAACAACCAGATCATCTCATTACATTAGATGATTTACACACTTATCTCCAATCACACACCCAGTTTTACACATACTCATTCAAATGTGAAATGTTGTTGTATGTGGCGCTACGCTTAAGTCTAGTTATGACGCTATAAAGAGTTTCTGTGCTTGTGCCCTTATCCCGTCTATCAGTTTCTATGGCCACTTTGCCAGTGCGAATGCAAAAAGCAAAACCAGTTTTGGGGGAGAGTAGTTAGTAGTTTAGAAGTGGACTGTTCCTATAACTACATTCCTGTAACTACTTGGTCGGAAAGCGGCTTATTATACCAGCAACACGAACTCGGTTTTTCCTTTTCAAAATAATAGCGCTCGTAATTCATTACAATAATCATTGTTAATTCATTGCATAGATAGGTAGTCGGTCCATGTTCATGTGTTGTTAAAATGAGTCTATTGTTGGATAAAACAGACTCTAGTTAATGTAATCGTGTTACACAAGACACTGACAATATATTAAATCTAATTGTGTGTACAACAGATGTATTACTGTTTTAATAAAAAGTTATTAAAACATGTTAAATTATTTTTTGCTATCACATAGTCCTATTGTATCTTACACACAATACAACTGCATTTGGTTACAATTCACTAGCTTTATAATGAATTAACAATGATTATTGTAATGCATTAAAACGGCCGCTATTATTTGGAAAAACAAAAATGTATGGCTATGGCGGGTTCTGAGCACGTGCAATTAAAAACTGAGGTCCTGCTTTTGGGGCTTTCTCATGCGCCTGTATTTTCTGCTTTAGTAAAATGTGTAGCCCCAATTTTTGCTCCATCTTTTGATGTCAACAACGTGCACACGTGCAGGCCAAAGTTTTTTTTGCGGTGATGACGGTGACGAGCTCAGACCCGCGGTAGGCGTTGAGTGACCGCGGTATTGCGGTAATGCAGTAGCTGTCCCAGCCCTACGTGGCGGAGTCATGTTTTGGGCTAGAATCATGGGGAGAAAGCTTGTAGGTCCCTTTCGGGTCCCTGGAGGTGTGGAAATGACCTCAGCAAAGTATATAGTTTCTGACTGACCACTTTCTTCCATGGTACAAAAACAGTGCCTTCCGTGGATGACAATGCACCATCTCATGCTGCAAAGAACACCTGTGTCATTGGCTGCTATGGGCATAAAGGAGAAACATGGTGTGGCCCCCATCCTCCCCTGATATCAACCCTATTGAGAACCTTTGGAGCATCCTACAAAGCCCACGGCAAATGTGTGGTGACACCACCCTAGTGGTGGGCGGTATGACCAAAAATGTATATCACGGTATTTTTCAAAATTCTACCGGTTTCACGGTATATGAAGGTATTTTTATTTTTTCTACTGGTTGAGAGAAGAATTATTGCAGTAGATTCATACATTTTTTGATATTCCAAGACGTACTTGTGGCTAAGGTGGAGAAAATTGCTCATATCCAATGTTGTGGGTAAAATTTACAGCTGTTGCACCAAATACAAATACGACTAGTCATAGCTAAGTCCACCGTAAGCAATGTTCGTCCGTGAGATCAGAATATTACTAGTCATAGTTGCTAGACAGTGTTCTTTCCTTAATCCAAATAGATAAAATGGATGAAGAAAGTTTTAAATGTTCCAATGTTGCCCCCTGGCAACCGTTTTGTTACATAAGCAATAAATTGTAAAAGAGAAGAGAAGCTACCAATAAAATACTTGCATTTCATTGACTTAAAAACATATTATTTTCATGTAATTATAAATTCCACTTATATTAAATTAATCCCTAAATTTGATGTGCCTGCAAGAGAAATGTAAATATCAAAACCAGTTTACTAATTGTTCTGAGTTACAAAGCCAAAGAATGTGTGTGTGTGCTATGCACTACAGTATGAAAAATACATGGCATTTGCTGCTTTAACCAACTTCAGTTAGACAAAACAACTAGCATCTTCCTAACTTGAGAAAGATAACAGAAAATATATTCACAATTTAGCATGAGGAAGGGCAGTGAAGCATCAGTCTTAACAAGCTTTAATGTTCAATACTGTAGTGATGGAAAACATATTGTTTTACGTATTGGGATGGATCGCACAGCTGAAAGTGACTGATTAAGATTTGTTTCTAACGTAGTTAGTACCGTTTAAACAAACAACATGTTGGCTATTTCCAGGCATTTGATTTATAATCCACGTAGTTCACTGCTAACATAAATATTGTGCCCTATATCTTCGATTGAACAAAACGGTCTTTCTCCAAAGAAATTACAGCTAAATCTTAATGCAATCAGAGAGTCAGAAAAACAATACATTTTAAATAATTTATATAAATCAGCACCCTGCACCCTGGCTGTGCCTGCTAGCTACTATGCATAGCTCATTGAGAGCTTACGCCCAGCTGGTGCAACAGATATCAATATAAAGTCCGACGTAAAGGGCATTTTATGTCGAACTTACAGTTAGGACCTATATATGTCCAGCTGGTGCAACCAGCCCCTGAGCACTACTGATTACCCTCACCACGCCTCGCAGTCGCACCGTGTATGTTTAGAAGAGCCACATTGAAAAGGGTCCGAACTTAAACAGTGTCATGCAACGTAGCGTTCCGGACGTTATGTATTCAAATACACCGGTATCGCAGTATATAAAAAATTCACATCATAACAAAAATAAACACCGGTATTCGGTGTGAACTGGTATACCGCCCAGCACTACACCGCCCGCCACTTTTAAGGCAGCAGAGTTTCGGGAGAATTCAATGTATCTCCTATTAAACATAAAAAAACGAAAAAAATAAACGTGCATTTCTTGTAGATGGACAAGTTAAAAAAATATTTGTTAATAAAATACTTGTTTGAATTTCAGCATGTTTACTCTTGAATATACTACCTCAAATACTGACTGCAACAGGTGAATGCACCTGTCAATCTAACAGTGATCTCCTAGCTACAGCCAACTTGGCCTCAGAGACAGAGCCTCGACCACACCTCTGAACAACTCGAGTCAGGGAACTAGTAGGGCAGATGGTTACTACTAGCGACTTATCACCTGAAATCGCTGAGGAAATTTTTGGGGAAAAAAACAAGGTACAGTATCTCACAAAAGTTAGTACACCCCTCACATTTTTGTAAATATGATTATAACTTTTCATATGACAACACTGAAGAAATGACACTTTGCTACAATGTAAAGTAGTGAGTGTAGGGCTTGTAAAACTGTGTAAATAAAAAAAACTCTACACACAGCCATTAAGGTCTAAACCGCAGGCAACAAATGTGAGTACACTCCTAAGAGTACCTTGACTTATACCGTAACGGTTGGTGACTTATACTGACTGTTATTTGCATAGACTATTTAGGAAAATCAGTGTAAAATATAATTTGCATAATAATTTGGAATGCGGTGTAAATGAAAAACGAAAAGTTTCCCTACTCACATGTTGTTACAAAAGTATGAATAGAATTATTTGAACTTTATCTGTTAAAGTGAGAAAAATAAACAACTAAATAAACATTTCTGACAATTCAAAACAAATCAGTGATCAATAAAGCCACCCTTCCATAAGTCATAAGCCTTAAGAGTCTCATGAGTCTGTCATTTTCTTGATCTGTTGACAAACAACTTTTTGTGCAGCAGAAACCACAGCCTCCCAGACACTGTTCAGCTTTAAGGCCTTTACTGGCTAGCCACACAATGGAATACTTCAATGCATGCGATGGCGCATTGTCGTGCATAAAAATCATGGTCTTCTTAAAAGATGCAGACTTTTTCCTGTACCACTGCTTGAATCACGGATAACATTGTCATATCAAATTCACGCCTAACTAAATGCATTTTGTCTGATATTCTCTACATTCACTTTATCTAGTATATTCTTTCTCCTCCTGAGCCAGCAAAAGGGCTCTTTATTCTGGGGCGCTATCTTTTATTTGTCTGTACTGCACTCAGTGTACTGTATAAGTCTACGACACCGCAGGCTGGATTTCTCACTGACTAGCTTTGCATTATATGTGCACCTCGACAAATGTGTCATTTTTGTCAAATCTGAGACATTAAATGCTTGAAGTAATAACAAATAGTGTTTTATATAGTTTAAAATCTACTCGCCACTGTGGCTGGTAGACTAGGCTAGGACTAGCCCGGAAAAATCCAGACCCAAATCCGGAGGATAAGGGTCTGCCATCGAGTAATGAAAATAACCCAACTCGAGGGGCGGCACTTAGCATGCATTTGAAAATCTCACTGTACGCAATTGGATAACACTACGACCTATCACCAGTAGTTTTTCGCTAACCCCCTACGGCGGAGCTAACTGGTAGATAAAACTCTTGCAAAACAGCAAAAACGTCGGCAAAACAGCAAAAACGTCCTTTTTAAAAAACAAAAAGCCAAGTCTAACTCGTTCATTGTAGTGGGCAAAGCCGTTTTAAACAACTGGTGTTCATCCATAGCGATCTTACAATGTTTCCTAATGACTTTGATGCCGCAGCGCTGTCGTCATCTGTTTAACACGCCTCTGGCATGCCTATATCCGACACCGATGTGATTGGTGCAGCTCGGCTACAAAGGCATAGTTAATGAGCAGAATTACTCGGTGCCAGAGTAACTTGCTGAGCAAATTCAAAATGTGCTCTCGCGAGTACTCTGGATTTCCAGGGTAGGCTAGGACAGTACCAATGTCAAAAAGCACCCGTATTTCCCATCCTGGTTGGATAACGAGAACTATGAACTTGAATAAAAAATTTTGTCGTTTTAAGATTCGATGCTGTTGGTAGTTTTTCACATTACAATCGACCCAAAACCTTCACATGTAAACTTTTCATAGGCTAATATTGTAGCAGAGTAAGTACATGTACGGTAATGATAATAATAATTTTTTGCGCCACTGCTTAAAATGGATTATAGCCGTTTTGTACGTAGCCTAATTTTCCTGGAAACATACTTAGACCACTATTTATTGATACACTAAATAGTACTTAAGATACAACAAATTTCTCAACAAAAATATTTATTGAACACTTGAACACCAATCTGCACTTGTATACATACATTAAACATGTATAATGTAAAAACATATATTGTATACTTAATCGGCTTGATATTGGCCGATGCCGAATATGTAAAAAAGACCAAAAATCGGTTGATTAATCTGCGTACCGATAAATCGGTCGACCTCTAGTTCAAACATAGCTCCAACAATGAGCCCACCTGATCTGCATTGACTTGTGTTCTGTCTTGTAAAGTGTGGCACAATAGTTCCTTCAAAATCTCTACTGCGATAATTGGCATGCATGTAAACAAGGATGAAACATCATGACAACATGGTTTCATCTGCCTCTAAAGAGTCCCTGGACTGTGTCCACAAAGTCCTTGGAATTCTATATGTGATAATCAGTATTGCCAACCAGTGGTGCTAATATGGTGGCCAGGTATTTAGCAATATTGTACGTGACTGAGTTAATACTGCTGACGATGGGTCTGAGGGGATAGTTTCCCTTATGTATTTTTGGTAAACCATACAGACAAGGGGTCCTATCTTGCACACAGAGCAATTTACTTTTTACACCGACGCATGTATCATTCCTATTTTGCACCCGACACACAGGGGACTTTTCCTCCACAGACGCGTGTTGGTAAATTAGAAAATGAACATGCACTCCCAGGGGTGGATTAGCGAAAAGAAGAGGCGTGTTTTGGCTCAAAGGTTCCTATTCCTAGGTACTATTTTGCGATGCCAAAAACAATTCCGCCACAAACCAGGAAAAACTTTGGTTAAAAGTCAGTGGTGTGTTATTCAGATGCTATTTTAAGGGCGCATGCTTGGGCATAATGTAGCGTGTGCAGGACAGGAGACACTTTACAGTATTCAAAAGGTTGCTACATTCTCCATGAATCATGGATGTGTTGATAGCATAAATTAGGAAATATTAGAGGACTTAAGGAGACGTGATGTTGAAATGCATGTGCTGTTGCCACTTAACCCAAATGCCCCAACAGCAGAACGGGAGAAGAGAGCTTATTTGACAGAAGAGTGAGTTAAGCAAAGTCATCTTGGTCTAATGTTAGACTACATTGCAATCATGCATTCATAACCTTGTGATGCAGTGAGAGTGAGCCCAAAATATCAGAAAGTATGTCTTGTGACATTTCTTTATTTACATTTTGTGAAAAAGACAAATCAATAGCAATCCACTGTTATAAAAGCAATCCGCCATGAAACAAGCCCCTGCTCTTAAAGAGAATGTGAGATGATGATCTAATTGGTTTATTGCACGTTATGCCCAAACCACACCTATGACTAATGTAGCTACCTCAAGCCTACCCATTTTAGATTTGTGTTGGGCGCAAGAGTCATTTATCCCACCGGCATAATAGCAACAGCGCCTGTGACCCGCCCACAACATCACTTTTGTTTCACGTTTTATACTTGCGTTTTAGATTGTTAAAATAGGGCCCAAGGTGTGGTATCTCTTGGATACAGGTAGTAATAAAAGCTGCGGTCTTCCACTTCTCATCTTTCCAGTGTTTGTAAGCAATTGATAACCTGTATCTTTATTAGTGGGATCTCTTTAAGGTCTCATATGTGTTGTGGTCACTCAAGAGGGTAGTTACCCTAGAGTGATAATCCTCCATATTCAAAACCACTGTGCATCTCCCCTTGCATCTCCCTTGTCTGCTGGTAGGATGGTGATGTTCTCATTTTTGCTGAGTAATGCCAGAGGATTTTTCTCATGACAAATGAGATTAGGTAGTGGAGGTTTAGAATTCAAAAAAGAGTTAGCAATTTTAGCCCAAAGCTGTTCAGCTTCATCCTCAGGGATCTTATTGTGATGGATGTCTGATTCGGTTACAGCAATCATGTCTACCACAAGGATAGGGTCAGGTGCCACTGCAAAGTTTAAACCTTTGGACAAAAGCTCCATCTCCAGCTTAAGTTTTTAACCCATTTATCAGATGTTTTCAGAAGCTTCCCTCCCCACTTGTTCTTCTGCACATGTAGTGCTCTGGCTAAAACCTTGAGCATGTGAACATAGGTCAAACTTCTTGATTTGTCTCTCCTTGCTTATGGTGTGTTGAGCCAGCTGTGCCTGTTGCACAAAGTCAGCCGCCTTCTGTAAAACGTCCTCTGATATCTTCATAAACAATTACATCAGAACTTGGCAATCTTTTTGTTTTAAGACATCCAGAGTGAATTGAATCTATTGTATTCTTTCATTTAATAGCTGTTTCTGTGCTCTACGCAAGATACCTGTTGTTTTGTTTCCTTTGAGAGATGAGGCGTAAGCTTTTCAGTGTAATTCCATGAAGCAGACATCTTAAAGTGATGTTTCAGAGTAATATAACCCTAGGTTCCTTTGCACCTTTACCTCGAGCCATACAACCCCTTAAGCTTTTTTTCCCTTGGTATAACATTGGTCGAGTTAGCGCTATCAGCCGAATGGCTTAGTGCAGGCGCTAATGGAACCAAGGGTGTATCTTGTAAATAACCCCACTAATAATGCCCGGAATTATACCAAACTTCTACAGTAATACAAATTTGTTCTGTACTTACAAACTTGTCAATGCCTCGTTTTATAAGTACACCAGTAGTATATTTGGGTAATGGGAGCAATTTACACTGTCTATTATTTATCAGTTGGGAGATTATGCTATATACAGCAAATGTCTTTTTATTCATATAATTAGCTGTGAATCAGCACAGCTAGTAGCTTTAATGGCCCATTAAATTAAATAGTTGGCCTCTGGAACAAAAACTTGTCTTTTGTTTCTCTCTAAAAATACATATTACAAGGTACAGTACTTTGGCAGAATTGCCAATAAATGCATGTGTGGTCTCTTGTGCACTTGTATTGCATGGGTTAAAATCTGTCCAAAAGCACTTTTAACAATAATCGTGTATTTACAACATAATTTTGTTCAAGCAATTCACTTTGTAAACAGAACCTGTAAATGAATCTAGGCATACCAAACACAGATTTCAGGCCCGAAACTGTGCCTTTTTTATTTCATGGAAAAATATGAGCAGACCTACTCAATACACAAAGTTGATGATGACAAGTTAAGATCTAATTTGCCTAATACTTGATCAGGGATTATATATGACTTGCCTCCATTGCTCCCTGTGTACTGAATATAGTTGTAGAATGATTTACCAGAACAGATTAACTATAATTTCATATATGGAACAATGTTGACATGTGACCACACACCCTCAGGTTTTACATGAGAATACATTACATCTACATCATATTATACAAAATCAAGCCAGTACAATTAATATAAAAAAAATTATAATCCTAAAGTTCTAAAACTCCTTATTCAGTACTTCGCGCAACCACCTCTCGCAAAGGATAACAGCATGGAGACTCTTCCTGTAATGTTTGACAAGGTTAAGGAACACATTTGGATGGATTTTGGACCATTCCTCTATACAGATCCTTCTTGGGTTTGTGCTTATCAACTGCCATCTTTAACTCAGCCTACAGGTCTTTGATTGGATTGAGGTCCAGCAAATGTGGGCCATGGTAAAACATTGATTTTGTTGTCAGGGAACCATTTCTGTGTAGATCTTGAGGTATGTTTTGGGTCATTGTCTTGTTGGAAAGTCCACCTACAGCCAAGTCCCAACCTTCTGTCAGAGGCAACCAGATTGTCAGCCAAAACTGCCTGATACTTGGTAGAAGTCATCATGTCATCAATCTTGAGCAGTGCCCCTGGAATTAAAAACAGCCCCAAAACCTCACTGACCCACCACAATATTTCACTGTGGGTATTAGGGATGCAACGGTACAGTGGGCCGACGCTTCGGTATGTATCATGGTTTGTGGGCCATGGTAACAGTACAGTTTCGGTATATTTATATTTAAGAAAAAAATTACAACACATCACCCTTTGAACAATGAACTCCTAATTTTGCCTACAGACAAATAAAACTTTTCATTCAGGAAAATGGGATTAACTGACTAGGCCTGGTTTCTTTACTGTATGAAATCAAGGGGGAAAAACAACAAAATGATAATTTAAAAAAAGTGTTTAGCTTTGACAACCTGTAGGTGCTTTGCCTTCTCTACTTTATTAAATAAACATGTTACATATTTGTATAGTCAATATTAAATGTAAAATTAGTGCAATATGATGTTGAGCTTTTATAGCTTTGAGTTGCAACTATAAGTGGAAAGAGCTAAATAGGATGTCTGTATGAAATTGTTTTCAAATTCTCTCAATGATATTTCATAGTTTGGGAATTATTTAGCAGTAGTAATGCGTACGGAGGGAACGTTGTAACATGGTTCAATTGCTTTCATCAGGTGAAGAAATCCCAAGTCCGTAACCACCGAACAGGGCTGAAGATCTTTATTTCAACTCCTGCTTTTTTTTTTTACATATTTCTGAATTTGTTGCAAATTGATGTTGGAACGCAGCAGTGAGAGACTGTTTTCACAACGAGTGGACTCTACTTGCTCCAGCTCCCCTCTATTACATTTAAAAATCACTTCAAACACTTAATGCAAGCAATGGCTAACTGTGCTAACTATTTGCCAGTGAAGTATATGTTAATGCTTGTAACATGCTAAAAGCATAAGTATCCCACAGATGCAATGCTTTTTTCACATTGTGTGGGTTGATAACTATGACACCAACGTATGTTGTAATAAAATCTTCTTAACATTCTTAGTTCAAGGTAACATTCAAGGCTATGGCTAATTTGAATGGGCGCCAACATCAGGTTGAGGATTTCTTCTGTACCCCAGTAGAGTGACATGGCCACTGCAAAACATCAGGCTGTGAGGATATGTTTGTTAGCATGAGCATTAGGAGTACAATGAGCATTAGGAGTACGATGAGCATTAGGAGTACGAGGAGCATTAGGAGTACGAGGAGCATTAGG
>JACXGM010012873.1:0-23320 GCA_016801145.1 Umbra pygmaea
AGTAGATACATGTATTTATCTATACAATATTGAGTAAATACAATCAATAAATAAATTAAAACAATTCTACTTACTATTGACGAAATGGTCAGAACAGACACAAACATTCGCCAAGTTCTTTGCCAAAGTTAACTTCCCTGGTTAATTATGTCTGGAAGACGATAATAATAATGTCCATCCGGGGGTGAACGATTGTGACAGCCTTCTACGTAAACAATTAGCCGTGATCATAGGCATTTTCAATATTTTAACCAAGTTTAATAAGAGTATCACTGCTACCACCGCTATGCTCCTATCTCTGAACAAAAACTCTCTCTCCAACATGGCCGAATGCCGGGTTAGTGACGTCACCTGAACAGGGTCAATGGCAGTATTTTGTTTTTTAAAAGTCAGACTGTAGTCAGACAAATGTCGTCTGCAAATTATGCAAAACCGTTGTCCCCACCAAGACTGGTAATATCACAAACTTGATTTCCCCACCTTCTCAGGTCTCAGGTCTCTCTGTTTATATTTAACACTTTGCACTATTTTATTTAACTTTATTAAGCATTTCTTAAGTACTCTTATTGTGCACCTTAGTGTAACAGATAATTATTAAGTGTTCATTGTGATTTTAGACTTATGTTTACATTTTAATTAGTTGAGTGTTTTCCATGGTTGTGTTGACATTTCTGCCTTTATAAATGAGATGATTATAAATAAATTAAATTAAAAATAAAAATGTTTAAATGTATAGTTTTTTTCCTGCTCCATATTCTAAATAGGTCATAAAACAGATCAATAATTATCGATATGGACTGATATGAAACACTTATATCGTGATAGAGTTTTCAGCCATATCGCCCAGCCCTAATTCAGAACTCAAAGCTGTTTGAAAGATTTGAGTTGGTTTTAATTAGCTAAAGACTATAATATGTGCCAAACCTTTCTAAAATGTTCGCTAATTCATTGCTGACAGCCGCACTAACCACCACCATGCCACATTTTCCTAACAGCAGCTCTGACATGTTTGCTATGTGTGATGTCCTCAAACGCTCTGAATGTTACCCTCAGTAATGGGACTTCAGTACCAATGGTTATCATTCCCTGTACACAATAGACAAAGATAGACAAAGCCAGCACTTATCTTCAATGAGACTGCAGTCGTTATTTTCACTAGAATGAATGGGATGCATCATGATAGTACGGTGGAAGTGAAGACAACACAGTGCTGCTTCTTTTCAAAATATTTTGCATCTCTATTAGCTTCCATTTTTTCCTCAATTTATTTTCTCTATAATTTGTGTCCCATTCCCGCTCTCTCTTCACACTTTTTTTCTTTCAATTCAATTATTGTAAATGCACTTTGTATAACCATTATGATTTGACAATTTACAGGTTGTCATTGCATACTTTGGAAATAAATTGTTACATTCTAATTATCACAATAATAATCAAGATTGCACAAATAAATGTGTGGGTAACTTATTCTAATAAGCAGAGTAATTCTTTCACATTTTTGTAAATTGTGTCTATTTCTGAAGTTTTGACATTGTCAATTTGGTTGCTAATGTATAATGGGGCCAGATAAAACAGTGTTTTTCATTTACTTGTTCACCTGCAACTGTACTAGGTTGTGAAGCGTGTGGTATGTGCTTGGGTTTAGAGCGTACGCTCTTTATTTGTAGCTGTCAGTGTTTATGCCACTTTGAGAGTATAGTAAGCTATATACTTTCGCGGATTGTCCATTAAAAACAAGCAACAACCATCTACTGCCTGCTTTGGACTTCCTCCTTCAACTACAACACACCAAACCGTGACAATGGGTAACGTATTCTAATAATCAATAAATGACAGTATTTTGTTTCCTATTTCTGAAGTTTTGACGTTGTCAAATAAGCTGCTAATGTACAGTATACTGTGGCCAGATAAAATGGGGGCGCAGATGGCTCAGTGGGTAGGGAGTCAGGCTTGTAGTCAGAAGGTTGCCAGTTCGATTCCCGACTGAACCAAATGTTGTTGTGTCCTTGGGCAAGACACTTTACCCTAATTCCTCCCAGGTCGTTGCTGTAAATAAGAAATTGTTCTTAGTCAACTTACCTGGTTAAATTAAATTAAAAAAATTAAAAATAGTGTTTTGCTGTTACCTATTAGGTAGTTTAGTTTTGTTGAAGGAATCAGATAGGAAGAACACAGACATTTGGTGGACCGGGGCTCGAATCATAATCGCCAGAGGACAACCCAACTCTAACCCAACTCTGGCACAATGTTTGAATTCTGGTAATATCAAAGTCCTGAGGATGTCAATGAGTTTTTATTATTAGTGGCATAATTCCTGCAAGTATTCTGACTGATAATTCTCATTTCCAGCCTTCTTTTTTCTCCTCACCCAATCTCTCATGTCCAATTTCCATTATCACATATCACACTGCTCATTCAACAAAAGATTTAGTCGGTACATATACTGGAGGTTTTACACATTCACCAACTATACAACAAGAATTGAATTCACAGGTGCCCAATCTGCACACAAGAAGTTGCATGAGAGCAATTCAGCAACTACTTACCTGCCCACCTTTGTAAAAATGTGTGTGGCTCCTAGCAGACTCCCCGGGCATAGTATGCTGTGGACAGGATTCAAACCCTGGCCACTTTGATGCATTTGTGATGCACCTCGCAGGAGGTCCAGCAATTAGGTTAAACTACCTTGTTTAGGGACACGCTGACAGATCGTTCACCTTGTCAGCAAGTAGATTGAATCTAATCAGTGACCGATGTGAAATGGCTAGCCAGTGTCATGTCAGTGTAGCATTTTAATAGTTTACGTCACTAGCTCTGAAGCCTTGCTTTGCAAATGTCATGGATCACCATTCAACAGATGATCAATGGATCACTGTTTCAAGAATCGCATCTGAAGAGCGGATGAAGAGAGGCTGTAATACTAGCAACCTTATTCAGCTTCTCTAAGTACAGTACTAGACTACTGCAAGTCGTTCAACCCCATGCTTCATGGTTCTTTCTTCCCCAATATTAAATATTATTTGTCAATTTGTATTGATGACCTTTCTTATTGAAGGAATTCCCAATGCGTTTGAGACAGCTGGAATATGCATCCTCCGATACACACTGCTCACTCAACCAGGAAATCAGTGGTCTTGCATCTTGCATTTGACGATTACTTGCATGAAAGGGCACCTTGTAGATTCTGGTCAATGTACTTGCCTGAGAAAGTTTGCTAGCCCTCCACGACACGCCAAAACCGCTGCTGGCTATCTATCTCCTAACCTTGGCTTTGCTTAGCCAATAATATGGGACTCTTGGCTGCGCCGGAAGTGGCAAAGGCCAGACCCAAACCACTCCGTCATCATTTCTCTTCGACGTGGGCTTGATTTTCTTGCTATCCACCTTTTTAGCCTAGTCAGGAATTTTAATGTACAGTGTTTACATACTGTAGAAGTTATACAGTATCAGCACTTCTCTGAGGCAATTTGGGTCTAAAATACTTTTAGTTGCTGTTTCTTCACTAAATTTTAAACTTATGTTTTTTAAATCCATATCTGTTTTTCTGACAGTCAACAAACTTGTAATTTACCAGAATAGGTTGCTGTCATGAATAAGCAAAGCTTTAACAAAAAAATCCATGTGTGTACTGAAATTATAACAAGCATTCAAATTAAGACACATCAGCTTTTTTACATTTTTATATTAGATACCATTCTATGACTCACTTTTAAAATAGTGTTCTTCCATTTTGTGTCTGCTGAAGGTGACACAATTTTGTATTAACATCATAGCCTAAAGCTTGAGCTCACTGAATTGTTTTGTGTGTGTATGCACAGGTTTTACAATCCTGCTGGAACCAAATGTTGCTAGTATAGATATAAAAACAAAGAACAGTTGACCTTGTTGGGACATGAGGGAAATCGCTATTTAAAGCTTAGGGATTTGAGTGCAATTTACAATTGTTAGAATAATGGTTAAGTTAGCCTCCTGCCTTGCCCAGTAGAAAAAATAAATGGTGGTTCATTTTAATGTTAAAATTAGGATTTTGGTGACAGAAAAAAGGAAATAGAATGGTAAATGTGTTGTGTATTATGTGTATTTCAGGACCGTAATGCACTCTGGTTGTTTTCAGTTTCAGGAAGGCAAAATACTACATCGACAAAGCAGCAACAGCTGGGTTAGAGGGAAAGTGGACAAGACCAATTGGGAGGTAAGAAAATATGAAAAAAAGACAAGAAAAAGAAAATGGTTAAACTAATTATTCAGATATCGCAATTAGAAACATACATATCGATCATGCTCTTTCCACAATAGGTCGCTTACAGTTTATATTTGAGCACATAGTTTAGTTCCTGGACAGAAGATGGATGGTCTTTGTTGCACTTGCTAAATACCACTATTAAAAGTAATGAGAACAAGTAACTTTCTCACTTTCTCTCCTCGAGCCAGGTGTACAATTGTGCATTTTCTGTGATGAAAGTTTTCATTTGGAAAAATTGTAATAATATATTTTAGAAGTCTATCAGACTGGCTTTGAAACCATACTCTTTTTAACATACATACAGTTCGGCATGTTACTATAGGTTTTACTGCATATACACAGATTGTAACATGAAATACTGACTAGCAACGGATCTCGTGTTCCCAGTCACCACAACATTTTTTAAGAGTATACCCACTACCCAGTCAAATGTTGTCTCCTATATTGAACATATGAGGGCCCACACACTTAACACACACTGCGCTTGAGGTGAAGTCATACAACCGAGGGCATCGCCATGACCCCAGTGCACAGAAAACCAGTCTGACAAAAAAAAACACAGGCAGACCATCTCTTCATCATTCCCTCACTCATGTCGTTTCTAGTCACTCTTTAATTCAGCTGAGCTCCAAAACGTCAGCCTCTAAGGGGGCGTCATAGAAAAAAGGCTGACGGAGGAAATTGTGAATTCCTCTTGAAGTAGTAGAAGTTTGATTTGTGTGGCCAAACACGACTTGGAGATCACATGGAAAATGAGCAGTGTAGAATACCACATTCATAGTGAAAGATGACAAGTAAACCAGCCTACCAGCAAAGTTTAAATCTGCCATTTGAGTGGTGAGACCAGCCTACCAGCAAAGATTCAATCCGCCATTTGTGTGGTGAGACCAGCCTACCAGCAAAGATTCAATCCGCCATTTGAGTGGTGAGACCAGCCTACCAGCAAAGATTCAATCTGCCATTTGAGTGGTGAGACCAGCCTACCAGCAAAGATTCAATCTGGCATTTGAGTGGTGAGACCAGCCTACCAGCAAAGATTCAATCTGCCATTTGAGTGGTGAGACCAGCCTACCAGCAAAGATTCAATCTGCCATTTCGGCAGGGGGCTTGATACATGCATCATCTCATGTCAGCAATTGGGCAGACATATTTATTTTTTATTTTTGCCAACTTGAAGGATCACATTCTATGATGGGCCAAGACGCTGCCAGTGTCAAAGTTAATTTACAGTCATATATGAAGTGTGTTGGGACCTGTGAAAAAAAAGGCACTTTTAATAAATCTGACCAATATACTGTAACAATAACAAGGATCTAATTTTCTAATTGGAAAACAAACACACCACCCTGGCATTGCAACCACTCTTCACAATGTAGCAACTGCACTACACTGGACCCTGTCTTCTGAGTACTAAGCTGTATCGGGCACTAGTAAGAGCAACAACGAATTGGCTCAGGGCTGATTTTGCAGTGCCTCAAAAGAGTAATTGTCGAAAGAGAGAAAGACAGACTAAAAAGGACATAGAAAGAGAGAGGAAGGGAGAAGGCAAGCTGTGGTGTCATCTGTCCAGAGATGGAGACGTCCTCCCCAGGGATCTGTCATCCTCCACTCAAGGTTGAGACAGGAAAGGCACAGAGAGCTCAATATTGGGGGTGATTGGGCTGAAAGGAGGGTGTGGGTGTGTGTGGAAAAGGTTATACAGGTAGCAGTGCTTGTCACTGTGGGTATATTTAGGGGGGCAGGGACATGGGGGGGGGGGCAGCAGAAAGAAGCTGAGATTCAGCAGGTGTCTCTCGGGGGCTCAAATCTAGAGGCACCAAACACTACAGTTTTGTTCTGCTTTGGACCAAACTAACATGAATTCAATGACACTGACTTGTGAGCACTTCGCTAACAATTTCTCGCTCTCACACACACACTCTCGCCCACACACACTTGTAATTCTAAGTTTTTCATGGAGACATTCTTTACACCCACAACACTATTACAGGCCCAATTATTCCTTCTGAACTATTATCTGAACAAGAGCTGATCTGATTGGTCAAAGGACATCCCTTTTGTGTGGGAAAGAAAAACATCAGAATCCTTGCTGGTGTAATCTAAGTATCTGTTCTTTTGTAGAAGATCCACTTTCTACTCAAGGCCACCATATTCCTTTATTGGCAAGCAGGATGCTCTCCCCCACCCACCCACCTGAGTCCTACACCTCTGAATGGTTCTCATTATCAGATCTGATCTGTTTTATGTAATATTTCACTCAGTTTCTCCCATTTTCCTGATGTGCAACACATAGTAATGACCAGTGCTTGAAGTGGAAAAAAAAGTTGCCAGTGCTCGCTTGCATTGGCAAAATATTATGACATTTGAGATTTCTACAGTGAAAAACAAAACATGGACAAATTGCTGGTACAACAACAATTTATTGTTATTTATAACAACATAAATGTATTTATTTAAACAACTTGTGTGTGTGTCCCTTGTCCAACAGTCAGGCCATCCATGTGTTTCATTATTCACGTTAAGGTTGGTAGCTGCAGACTCCTCATTAATGCTAGCAGTTCCACTCACATCAACCTTCAAGATCTAAGGGGTTTTAGGTCCACCTGGCACAAAGTTGACCTTTTGGCCTCTGGAAAGGTCATACTTTGACCTACAGTGAAGTGACTTATAGTTTTGGAGCCATGGCTACAACATGGATGAATGAAATCCAATATCCTGTGTCATTAAAGTTTATGTTTTTTAAAATATTTATCCCAAAAACATACATAACATATGTATATTTTGTTGTATTTTATGCGTAAAATCATGTAAACCATGATGAATAAGACTTTTAATAGATATTGTCAAGCCCCCAGGACTCCTGGATGAGTGTGCACATTTTGGAGTCTTTTATTTCTATACATTTTTGAAATCCTAGCTATTTTTTACTTAATGTGTTTAGTAAAAAAGGTGACCGTCCCTGTGTTTAATACACTCATCTTCGTCTGATCTTCTTCTTTTCAACGGTACCAAACATGTACGGTTAGCGAGATAATTACGCCTTATGCTCTACAACGTCAGAAGACTGTGAAGGGTTTTAATTAACGTTAGTTTTAAGCTCATGAATCGTACCCCCACTGTTTCTGGTTGGACTTGGACCTCTTTTGACGTGTCTGGCTCTGACACAAGCATTCTTTTAGTACCTTTCTGAAGCCAGGCTAACATAACGACTTACAAAAAGACCAGTTTCTAGGTTTTCAGCAGTGGAAAATCTGTTACGGTCAGGCGGCAGCGGCAGGCATTAGACAGCTTTTTCAAACTAGTGTCCATGGAGAAGCAAACTTCTGATAGGGTAGGCCAACTGCTTGCATTTCCCCGATTTGTCAAGAGATCTAAAGTAAGTCATGTAGTGCCCTCTGGGTAGTGTAGTTTATGTAAAGTTACCAATCTCTCTGACACTGACGCTTCTGTGTGCGAAGTAGCGGTACACAAGAAAAAGTGCAGGTACACTTAAGAGTAAAATGTAGACATGCAAATACTGCGTACCAGTTGAGTACCGCCCAACTCCGAGCACTGGTAATGACCATGTCTTATCATAACAATGCATTCCTGAGAGTCACAGATCAAGACTAGGGATCGACCGATATGGATTTTTTTGTGCCAATGCCGATTTTATTTCACCAGCCTTAGCCAATACGGGCTGACGATTTTCTGGTGCCAATATTTGGAGCTGATACTGCTTTTTAAAATCATAAAATTTAAATCATAAAAATGACACAATGATAATAACAAATGTTACAAGTAGCAATTTAAAAAAGGAACATTTATAGAACTTAAATAAACATTTAACAAATAGTAAAAACAGGTGAGGTAGAACAAGGGGCAGTGTATGGTCTGCACGTGAACTGCAGAGTCTCCAGCAACACAGAGCTGCCTGTGTGGACGCCTGTCTGTAAATAATCCTGGGAAAATCGACAAACACATTTTTACAATACAAGTAAAAACGCAAAAATCGGCCCGATATATCAGCCGGCCAATAAATCGGTCTATCACTAATCAAGACATGCATCCAGACAGACCCGCCAAGCTGTTTGGCTTCTTTCCACAGTATTCCCACAATCAGGAAATCAGCAAGGACCATTGCTTCTTGAAGATACAGTACCAGTCAAAATGTTGTATACTTACCCATTCAAGTGAATGACTGTGCCCAACATTTTGAGTGGTAGTATGCTGTCTTCGCAAAGCAAAGTAAATACACACTGACCATTCTAGCTTCCCGGTCATGAACATCTGTGGCATGCTTTAGTATTGAACCTCATTGTAGTGGCACCACTTATGAGCAAGCAAAGATTTTCTGAATAAAGATAGAAACTGATACACTTTTGGGCTATTTTGAAAAGCTTTGGTATATGTGCCTTTACTGGCTCTTGATTGAAAAATATTTATTCGTCCAAGAACCTTGCCATGCCGACAATGTTCCTTCAAAACATTGTGTGTAGGCAGAAGGAGGAGAACAGGCTTGTCCTCTACTCATTGTAACGGGTAATTCAATGTCTCCTTCTAATTGCCTCTTTCATGCAACACACCAAAACAAAACACACCACGTTATTTCTGGGCTTGTGTTTTAAACATAACCACAAAGCACACTGACAGGCACGAGCAGTACACACATTTATTTATTATTGTTCATTTTTTGCAGAGTCATTGAGTTAATAGGACATTTACAGCTTATTTATTGTCAGCTGTGGGAAAGCTACAGTAGTGCTTCATACAAGAAAACAAAATGCATAATAGGAAATTTGATTAATATAAGGGTCTGTGTTGAACTTTGAGAGATAAGGGAAAAGGGAATAGTTGTCTGTTTGCAGCTGAGATTTGACTATTTGTTTGTTTGACACATTTAAACAAACCCCTCCAAATAGTCGACTTGCTGGAGGCTGCCCTATGAATTCGGACAAAAGTGAGGGGCTGACACGATGAGCAATTAGGGTTGACTCCATGATTGAGTGACAGAACTGACTGTTTTGATCCTGCCAGCTCTAGCGACCTTTCAGGTACTGCTTAGATGCAATGAAACTAACAGCTAGGATAAGTGTTAAGAGCAACAGGGAGAGTGCAGCCATGTTTTGTCTAATTCTCTGTAATAACAATCGTGGTACCAAAATGTATTTTTATGTTGCTAAATAGTTTCTTGCAACAACCAACAATAAAAAGGAACACAAGTTAGCCCTCGATGAACACAACACATTGGCTCCTACTGTGATGGCTGTATTATAGAAAAGCTATAAACACATTTAGAATGTTCTGGATGTCATTTTCTCCGTTCCTTTAATGGTAGGACAGTCTGGAAGGTCTACCAGATCTACCACTCAACTGCTCGCCAACTGAACTGTGTGATTTGGAGAACCTTAGTAAGTACTGATTCTAACAAATACTCTCACCGATTGTGAGCCAGCTAAAAGGTGATGAGCTCAAACGAGATTGCTGAAATGAAAGCCAACAAAGAAAACAAGATTGTTTTACTAGTGCATCTACTTCCTTGCAGTTTGCTGTATTTGCCAGTTATAGGATGGTAGCAGGTAGCCAACTAGTTTTACAGACAAAATACACAGAACAATAAATCTTTCTTCCAAGTGAACTATCTGGCCTTTGTAGGTAAAATCAGGGGCATCACCAGACCCAGACCTTCGGATGAGTTTTTGTCAGCCCTGACTGTTTTACGAGCTGAAATTTTGCAGTTAGGATGGTGATTGGAAACATGTGCAACAAAAACAACTGCTTAGTTTTCACAACAACAGATTTGTTTAAAAAGAGGGACAAAGGTCACATAATTACCACATTGAAATGCAAGGCCATCTACACACTGCTAAGACATTGTTAAGTTACCTTACCTTGTCTCAGACATATCAGCACCAATCAAAATGAGGTTCAGAGGTGCAGCAGGTTGTTTGAGATTGGGATGTACTGCTTTCTCTGATTCACTTTCTCTGATTTCATTGGCTAGAATAAGTTGTCACTCTTATTATTACTTCATATTGTGTTTACGAAACAAATTACTTGTTTGCAAGGTGACACTTGCTAGAACTAAAAAAAAACATTTCAAATGGATGATAATGGGTCTGGCGTCCACATTTTAATCACCCTTTGCGTATGAAGTGTTTTCACAAAGTAACAGGTCTGAGCTATTTTAAAACCTATACGATTGACTGCCAACAATCAGTGGTGTTAGCTAAGTACCCCCGGCAGATTAACATTACACCACTTCACGTTATACTTCCCATTACACAAATCACCAGATTTGGAAGACTTGGAAATACTCAGACAGATTGTAATTGGCTGATCAATCTGCAAAGCCATCTAACTAGATGGATGTTTCTTCTGATATCATTGATACATGGAAATTGCCAAGCTGCTTGCCCTAGCTTACTAGCCAGCTAATTATCCATTTAATCAGAAAACCAAGAAAAGTTGTGAATGCAAATGTTTCTTTCCTGAGGTGATGAGTTGTCCCGTTTACTAGCTAGCTATGAGTGGAGGGGTAAGCTTGTGTTCTGCTCACAACTTTGCCACACTTTATAAGCAGAATGATGTGTCTCATACTTTCATTTATCATATACAATAGCAGTATTGGGCAAAGTTACTTTTAGGATTACTTTTCAGTTACTTGATGAGTTCACAAGTTTTGGGAAGTGCCTAATTAAGACAAAATTATCAGGTAAATGGAGTTCATATCTTAACAGTGACCAATAAAACAAATAGAAAGAGTAAAGAAAATATCAATCATGGTCACCAGTAAGATATGAACTTGATATGAATTGTGTTCAGGTGTTTATAGTCAGCAAAATTGTTAGATATTTCCTATGAAACTGTGTGTAATAGTGAACTAATTAGCCATCAAAATTACTGGTTATTTTGTCAGGCTAAAATGAAATGCTGCCCTTGTAGGTGTTGAGCCATACATTTTACTAGCCTCGTATGGAGTCAGTAATATTGTGATTTGCTCAAGAAGTTGTTCCTTGATAATGATGGTATGCTACATTTGTCAAAAGATGTTCCCCATACTTTATGGAATGTCATCGAACCGTGGGTCTTGATGTGTGTTTACCCTATAGAGCCTATTTGGTCATCTAAACAATTGATGAAAATATGAGCACATTATGAACTGACAAAGTATTTAAGATTGATTAAAGTGCTTTTCATTGACTAAACAGCACCTTTTTATCTATCTGCTAAGCACTGGGAGATTTCCCAAACTTGAAGCTACTGTACCACATATCTAGATGTAGATGACTCATTGAAAAACAGCTTAAGGTGTGAGCAGAAAATTACATCCTCCCTATTACTGAGTACTAGGCTCTGTGATTTGTCAAAGCCTATAGCTTATATGCGCAATTTCAGTTTACATTTTGTGACGGCATGTGTTATCATAAATTCTTAACAATTTAATAATGTATCTTTGTTTTGGTAGCCAGCACTTTATTTAGAAAAGTGGTCAGATTTGTTTGTGAACTACTATAATACAATTTTTTGTACTTGGTTAGGCTAGGTTTTCTTAGGACATGCAATATACATTAAGTTGCTTAATTGTTCAGCTTGTTTGGCAGAAATTGCTAATTTATCCTATTTATGAGACTAGCTGCACTGAGGATTCTTTGACATTCAACTTTGGGTCTCATTTCTTTATTTTTATTCATGCTTTCAGGATGTATCTTGTCAGGTTAGTTTTGAGGTAGGATTCCCCTATCAATTTTACAGAGCTCAAAATATTTAGGGTGTTGCAACATTTCTTCATTTCAAGGGGATGGTCAAATAGAAATATATTTTTTAATTGGGTCAGTTGGCACATTTTGTTTTCACATCCACAAATTGACCAGCATCCCAATTAATTAACAGTGAGTTAAATGAAAGAATGTCCAGTGTCAGTATTTAAACTAAATATGCACCAGACGTTACATACAATTTTAAACACATCGAAGTTTGACTGACTGGAAATGTGCTTAGTGCTGAAATGTTCTTAAATAAACTTTGATTCCCAGCCAATCTTTTTTAATAGTGACTTATAACTTTGTTGCTGAATCCACAGACAAGACCTGTCTGTGGTAATCTCAGTTCAAGGAATCACATACACACCCTATCACTGCATCAGCAGGTGTGATGACAGTGCAGGATTAGAGACCATTATACAGTATATGGCCAGCCAGAGACAAAGAGGCTTTAATACATGGATAAATTCAGGAAGGAGTGGAGGCTGGCAGGTGAATGGTGCTAGACAAGCCCCATGATAAGAGTGTCTCTGGGGAGTACACACCCACCCCAGGCTGCCCTCCCTGGTTACTGCCGCAAGACGAAAGAACTGAATCAGCAGTTTTTGATCAGCTCAGTCAGAACACTTTGGTTTCTTCACACAAACAAATACACACACCCTCACTGATCACACAGTCATACTGTACAGTGGAGGTGTTTACAGTTGCAATCCAAATTATTCAAACCCCACTGCAAATTGAGTGTATTGTCAAACCTACAGACGTTTAGCTGTTTGCAATAAACAAATCAAACAAAAGCAATTTAAATAGCTCAACACAATGAATGCAACAAATCCAACAGAGCAACTCATTATATGTCTCAAAATTATCCAACCCCCTGAATTGAATCCCTCACAAGAGCACAAATATATAAAACAGGTGTTGTCTCAAGCACACCTGATACAACTAATCAAGGGATTTATTGGAATATTAAATACCAGAAATGGCTAGGGGTTAGTTGTGTCATGTATACCACGTTCACATGAAATGAATGGTCCAAAAATCTATCATCTATCACAATCAAGGAACAGGATCCAAATAGATAGCGGAGGCATTGAATTTTCCCAGAGAAACGATTGGAAGCATAGTTCGCAAGTTCAAAGCTAAGGGAACAGTGGTTACACTACCTGTATGGGCCAGAAAACAGAAGCTATCAATGGCTGCAACTAGATATCAAAACACTTTTTGACTGCAAAAGACCTGCAGCAAGACTTGGTGGCAAGAGGCACTGAGGTTTTAGTGAGCACACTAAGGCACGTACTAAACGAAGAAGGTTTCCATGCAAGAAGGCGTCCAACACTACTGACCCAAAAGCTCCAATATGCTCAAATTAATTTAAAGAATCACAGAGGTTTTGGGTGGATCAGCGGTATGTCTGAAGGAAGAAGAATGAAGCATACGCTGAAAAGAACACTCTGCCAACAGTCAAGCATGGAGGTGGCTCGGGGATGCTCTGGGGCTGCATTGCATTCTCTGGCACAGGAAACCTGAAGCATGTGGAAGTCAAGATGGATTCATTGAAGTATCAGGAAATCCTAGGAGAAAACGTCATTCCATCAGTGAGGAAGCTGAGGCTTGGGCATCATTGGTCCTTCAAGCAGAACAATGATACCAAGCATACCTCAGATTCCACCAAGGCTTGTTTGCAGAAGAAGTCCTGGAAGATTCTACAGTGGACATCACTGGCACCTGACTTCAACACCGAAGAACATATTTGATGGGATTTGAAGAAGGCAGGTTCAGCTCGCAAACCCAAGTATATTACTGAACTGGAGGCCATCACTCATGGGGAATATGATTCCTCGGGAACACTGCCAGAGGCTGGTGTCTAGCTATGCATCTCCTTTGCAGCAGGTCATAACAGCAAAAGGGTGCTCTACTAAGTACTAAATATGCTTGCCATGAAGGGGTTGAATCATTTTGAGACTGGAAAAGTCATTATCAGTTGCATTTGCAGTTGAATTTGAAGAAACCACTTGAAGGATTTGTTGTGTTGAGTTATTTCAATTGCTTTTGTTCGAATTTTTTCTTTGCAAACAGCTGAAAATCTGTTCATTTTTGCAATAAACTTTATTTGCAATGGGGGTTGAATAATTTTGATTACAACTGTACATATGTGCAACACCTCCCAAATGTACTTCCAAATCTGTAATTTCCAATGCGTATACATTTCTAAGTATGAGGTAATAATAGATGTTGGGTCACAAAGTTATTATGAACCTGCACTGGATGATTTAGAATGTAGTCCACATTTCTGGCCACTGTTTGTAAATGTGGCACTAGTGAGTCAAAAGGTTCCTCAACAATTGTGTCACGTGTCGATTTGTGCCTATATCATCAAATCCCACTCGCTCAGTGATTAGAAAGGTCCCAGACTTCAAGTAAGGGTAAGTGTAAGGTATTAATTCTGCTGTTACATTCAGGTTTTACTACAGCTTTGTATTATCAATGTTTTATAGTTTGCATGGTCCAGCTAGAGTGGCTGCTGCTCCTGGCAGTAGCTAATAAAATTCAAATATAGACATATCCAAACGTCTAATTTTGAATTGAATCATGTGTGAAGCCCTTCCTGAGTATATATTGGGTATTTTCTGAATGCTGATTGGCTGGTGGATGTTATATATGAGACCAAACAACACGTATCATACTGTATCACATCACTTTTTATTTCTCTCGAAACTTGATACTTATACTGATACTTGATAGCATGACTCAAATCCTTGCTCTGATATATTGGTCATAAACCATACACTCTTGTGTCTTATTGCATACATGTACTTAATAAATGTAGTGGTAAGAAAAGTATGTGAATCCCTAGAAATACCTGGATTTCTACATAAATATGTCATAAAATATGATCTGAACCTTATGGGTCACAACAATAGACAAACTGTGGGTGTGCGTGTCTGTGTGTATGTATGATAAAAAAGAGAGAGTGAGAGAAAGTGTGGATAAAGGGAGACCTGGAGAGAAAAAGAGAGTGAAAGAAATAGAGTGAGAGTGTGAGGAAGAAATGTGGTGTGTCCTGTCAGAAAGCTGAGATATATCCAGTTTTGTCGTTGGCAGCAGAAAGCCTATCGCATAGCAGCATGCTGCTGATACCAATCAATAGCTATTACATTCCCTGTAACACGCCTGCCCTGTCCTAGCCAGGCAAACTATCACAAACACACAAAGCTCTCTTATTGCAGGTAGGGGCACTACTATCACAATGTAAGCATCACAATCAATAACAAATAATAAAACTTTCAATCGTGTTGTTCAAATCATTGATAACCTGCTGTAGTTCACTAAAAACCCTCTCACCCACAAAGTGACAGACACTGTAATGGGGGATAAAAGCCTTGGGACATGTGCATGTTTTGCAACAACAACCCCTGTTTGGACTACTTACCTCCTATATACCTTATATCATACTGTCATTTCAAGAAAATCAGGGAAGCACTGAAATATACAGTATATGTGAGTAATTCAGGATTCAAATATACAGTATATGTGAGTAATTCAGGATTCAAATATACAGTATATGTGAGTAATTCAGGATTCAAACCACCAAGTTGATAAATAAAAAGTGGACAGAAAAAATGTGTGAACCCTTTGGCATTACCTGGATTTCTGATAATAACATTTACATTGATCTTCAAATAAGTCACACCATTAGACACAGTCTGAATCGACTAATAACACAGAAAGTGTTATTTGTGTCTATTTTCAATGCAGTGTGAAGATATATATATATATATATATATATATATATATATATATATATATATATATATATATATATGTGTGTAGCCATTCACCATTCAGGATTTAAACCACTTAGTTATACACATACTTGGGATTATAAATTAGTTACTTATTCAAATCCAAAATGCTGCCCGGTTAAAAGCAGTGGTATAACTCATGACAGCTGGTGCATTGCCATGGAATAACCACACACATCAGTGCTGTGAGAAGCCACGAGGCCGATGGATGGAGTGTGTTAATGTGCTTATAAAATGGTTGCCGATAATTGGTCAAGAGGCATGTGCTTATCCTCTACAACAGGGGTGGGCAAACTCTGTATACTATAGCTATGCTTGAAAAAAATAGTATATAGGAAATGTCATTACTTTATATTATACCCCCGTACACACACACACACACACACACACAACTAATGGAAGAACATAGATTTCTCTCTAAACTCACAAATTAAAAACATGTACACATTTATCCATGTTGCTGTTGAAAGAGAGACAATTGCGAAGTATTTCCGATGATAATATTTATTCACTGAACTTATTAGAAATCAAAACTGCCACATGGGGCCAAAACAGGACTGAAGCACATAAACATGAATACGACAATACGAACGATAACCAGGAAAAAAAAAGCGACAGGGGAATAACTGCAAACCACAAACTAAATACCAAACCAAATGAGGGATAATAGGAAACACCTGGGTACTGGGATTAACATGATGATGATCTATAGGCTGACGGAGGACATGTGATATGGGCATGTGACATGGAAGCGGGAACCAGAAACAAAACAACACACACAGGGTAGCAACTCAAACGGTAAACCAAAATGTATGCACAGCATAGAAGAAACAGAAGGAAAACATAACACACAAGGTAGAACTGAAACACCATGCGAAGCACTGAACGAACACTAGGAGGAACTAAACAAAACCATAAACACAGTGAAGCACTCCAAATAAAAGACACACACAGGGCCGCAACTAGAACAGAAATAGACAATACACAGCCCACACAGGGCTGGACGTTACAACATTTGAAAATGATTGTGCATGAGAAGAGAGGAAAAAATATACATTATGACATACAGTGTAGTCTATATGTCAGCATATATCTGACCTAATATTCAACACTGTTAAAAAAAGCTTTTCGTGTCCAACTTGCACAGCTCAAATGCTGTCAATGAAACATGCCCAGCGATAACCAGCACTCAGTTTTAATCGAGAGATTCATCCATTAGGGTGTATTCACACACAGGAAAGTTAGGAAACTCAGCAGTAATAACAATAATTACTTGTGTACAGAGAATAGATGTTTTCACCTTAGGTTCCTGACACCATTTCCTTTTTTGACTTCTCAGAATTTAATCACCAGTGTTGATTTCAAGATAATTTGGGCTACTCTGTGACACCTGCGAATCAAGGGCGCATATGGAAAGTAATTTGAGTCAAAAATAGTTTTTTTTCAAATATAATGACATTTAGCTAATTTAAAGAAAGCCTCCACCATATTCTAATCTTTCCGGATGGGAGAAAAAGTTGATTGTGCTGGGGCATGATTACCAAAACAATTTAACTACCGTATCTTGCAAAAGTTTATTACGCGTGTCATTTCTACTTTGTAGTTTCACACACTGAACATAATTATCCCAAACAGTTGATAAACAGGACTACTGCAAAAAACAAACAACAATGCAGCACTCATGAGGGGAAATGCACCTACTTTATAGTAGCAGTAGTTAGAGGCGACTTTGCAGGATTTTCTCAATTGAGTATTTTCAGTTGCATTTGTTATCTTTCGTAGGTCAGACTATCATGTTGTTAACCATTGTCACATCCACCCCTGCCTCTTGTGGTGTTCACCGTTATTAGTCCCCGGAATATTGAGGGCACAATGTATCTTATTTTCATGTCTTGGCACTTCTGTATATTTTCCGTTTTACCTCATCTCTATGCTACCTGTTATGGCCTCTAGCTACTCTCTATGTTCGTGATTACTTGCACAGTTGTGCTTTTACGCAGCTGTTCACCATCAGTATAAGTGGGGTATTTAAACCTGTTTGTTTGTTACCTCATTGTCAAGTATTATTTTCCTGTCAACTGTGTGTATTGTGTTACGCTGGGCATGAAGGTTTCCTTTGGATATTATTATTATTAAACCTTTTTGTATCTGCTATTGTCTATCCATTCCACATCACGACAGCCATTCCATGACTAATCATGACATGATGATGCAACAGTATAGTATAAGATGCCTACGTTAACAAGGCAGCTCATTACTGTACGTTGATATTTGCTCGCTAAACACTGTGACACTTTGTCATGATAAAGCAGGTTATTACAACTGTTAAATCCTGTAGCTGGCCAGCAAGTGTACATTGGCTACAATGTATTTGTAGTGAGTGAATGTTAGAATAGTCTTTTATATTTTAAATAATCTTATTGGAAATTAAATGTTATGGCAGACGAGAGACTGTTTTGTTAAGCTGCTCAGAGATGTGATGAATTTGCATCACTACTGTATTTCACTGAGTCAAAGTTGAGTAGGCTACTTTTGACCGCGCTTAAAAGGGAATTGACAGGAAATTTTCAGATTCTAACACAATTTTCGAAAATCAGATTGCAGATATTGCCGATACCATATACCATATAAGGTTAGTTAAGTGTATCTTTATCTTACCAGGCAAGTTTACTGAGAACATTTGAAGCTCTGGCCTGGGGAGAAGTGGTGGAGGGAAGGGGATGCATGGTGGATGGTATGGTAGAAATGTTTCATGATTTCTTTAGTGACCACAGAGAGTCAGGATACCACTTTAACAGATGTCCTCATCACTGCCCTGGGGCTATAGGAATGATCTTTAGACCAGAGGGATAAGTGCCCCCTACTGGTCCTCCAACACCACTTCAGCAGCATTGGTCTCACATCCAGGGACCGACCAGGCCTGATCCTACTCAGATTTAGATGCAAACCACCATTGGAATATACGGCGCTATGCAGCTAGCTTATACTGTATGTATCCCAAATATATATGTAAACACAAATATTTGTACTGTTGTAACTACTGTAGCAACTGGTTTCTAATAGTTACTGTATAAGGGAACCATTGCTTAAATAGTGGATATTACAGACATATCATACACCCCTTTCCCGTCTTGCTTAATTGTAAAATTAAGGTACTAAGTGAAAAAACACAGGACATTTACATTGTAGACTTGTTTACCTAATAGCTAGCATAGTGAGACAGGTAGTCACCAACAAATCACAATCATAATACAGTTGCATATTACCTTCTCAGTCCCCAGACTTCAATACTATTGAAAATTTGTGGGGGGCACTCAAACATGCAGTGTATGCAGGGATAGCCAAGAATCTACCTGAGCTGGAAGAATGCTGCAAGGAAGAGCAGGGAACAATTCCAGAGTCAAGAATAAAAAGACTCAGCTGGGTACAGGAAATGTTTGGAAGCAATTACATCTGTCAAATGATGGTTTACTAAGTGTTAAGTGACAGGGTGCCCAAACCTGTGCACATGCCATGTTCATGTTCATCTAGAATAAATGTAAATAAATACTAATCCTGCATAGAAATGTGCAGGAGAGTGTCATGTTTCACTTTGTACCACAAAGATGTCAGGTCAACTTCTGTTCACAGAAATATTAATTGTAACATCATTTATTTCCATGGGTGCCCAAACCTTTGCATACAACTCTAGTTCTTCGGCTGTGTTTTCAATATGGTTTTGAGTATAGTTTTTAATTTGAGAAGTCTGGGTTTTTGTCAATATGGTGTGAGAAATGTATTAATCGTTTTGAGAAGATTTTGTTCACATTCAGTAAATGTGTTTTAGTAATGAAAATCTGTCATGAACTATCATCTAAAGTAACTAGCATTAGCTTGTGCATGATATCCAGTGCAGTGAGATACCATATAGTTAATTTAGCTAGCTAGCTAGTTGGTTTAAAGACATAGGCTGTTAGTGATAAATGGTGAACCAGACATAGTGTAGGAGATAATTATGCAATCTAGTGATGGTAAAATGGTACTGAAGGTAGTGCGATACCAGAATTTCAAAACGGTACTATTCTAGCATTTTTTGTATTTTGATCATCAAAACATTACTTTAAAAACGATATGCATCTTGCTTTTCATTGGAACGAAAGAAGCGAAATGGTTGGCAATATCCTATCCATTGGAAAATAAATGCTTTGACGTTAGGGAAGTGGGCGTGCCTACTGTCTTTCAGATTGTGTCTCTGTAAAAATGGGAGGGAATCCGGCTGCTTACAGAGAATGGCAACGTAATGCAAAAGCATAGTACTCGTAGTAATACTGCTTACAAGCCTAATGATAGAGGGAAACCAAAAATATTACAGCACCAATTTTAAAAGGTGTTTCAAAATTTGTCGCACGATTGGAGCAAGACTGAACCTCTCACAGCATGCGTCTGACAACGACCCTTATCTTTAAGGGGAAATCCAGGTGTTTAGACTACACACAATAGGGGCAATTAGGCCTATTGAATATAACCAGACTAAGTAAAAAATACTAATGATAATAATAAAACAGAATAAACATAACAATATTGAGCATTACATACTGTATACTAGTTTTAAAGCTGCACTATATACTGTAATGTTCCATTCATTTTTCCTATCAACCAGAAAAATAAATATGTTTTTACTGAACACAGGAATAATACAGAGGCAATAAACATTAACAAATTATTGAAAATACACATTTTAGTTTGTCTATAATCAGAGATGCCACAAGTTAGTGTAATAGATTACTTTTCTGGGTTGGGCTGAGTTCACAACTCAGTGTACCGATCCCTGCTTACCTGACCTGTACCACTGAACCTGATTCATTATTAAATTATATTTCGAAGTCGTGACAGGTACCAAAGTAAGAATTGATATCAAAATCTAAATGTTGGTATCGAAACATCCATAATCAAAATCTAATCGTTCTTTTTTTAATTTGTAAAATACCATGAAATACATGTTCACCAGCTTTTGTAAGCAGGTCACTAAAAGAGAAATTTGTTATTTTTTCACAAAATCCTACTCGTCGTTAAACTCATGACCGAACCAGTAGGAACATTTGGATTTAAAGAGTATTACACAATACTATAGGAACTGAGACATTAAATTTGTGGGTTTGCATTTAGTTTTCTGCCAATCCAATGTGTCTGTCCCATTACAAGGCGTGAAGTAAATTTGTTATTACATCTAATCACCGATGATGGGACAGCTGTATCGCTGAAGGTTCTGGACTGCTGTAAGGTCACTCTGGGTAAATTCAATTGGCAAGCTAACAAGACCTGTTAACGTGCAGTGGTGAATAACAGCAGCATATATTTTCAAAATGGAAAGACTACAGTAGTCCTTCTTTATGTGTGTGCATGTGTACACAGATCAAAAGACAGCTCTCCATATCTATTTGCTCCCCAAGCTCAAAATCCACAGGAGTATCGATGCACCTTTTTGAAGAAAATGTTTAATAGAGGAGCAGATACAATTTTCTTTGTAGATTCTGTGAAATACAAGGTCAGCCCATCCTAGGTACATAATTAATAATGCTATACATTTTTCTAATGGAATATAGACTTTAGTTCTGTAATACTTTTAGGGAGGTGAAAGTTGGAATGTAGTTATGATTGCCTAGGCTGTTCAAAGCAGTGTTATTATATTTGTTTGTCTGGCGGTAGTTGCTATGGCTACAGACTGTCTGCAGTAGAAGTCATAAAAACAAATGCACGAGGCAGAGGAGAAGTCAGGTTATCTTTAGTCTACGTTTGCAGTGAAGAAATGCACGACTAAACAGACACCTTTAATCGGATAGGAGGAGTCTGTGTGAGAAGAAGGTACAGCTGTTCTGTTCTAGCAAAACGTGTGTGTGATGAAGCAGTATGTTTGTCTCTGTGGCAGGCTCAGAATGCAGGTCATAGTCAATTTAAGAAAGCAGTACAGGACAGTGAGTCGTAGATCAGGGGTTTCAAACATGAGGCTTGTGGGTCAGATCTAATTCATCCCAGGGCTGGTTTGAATAGAAAATATACAGTATTGGGGCAGTATAGTAAAAAAAATTATTTTTGCTGTACACTCAAAGCATATGAAAATATGATTCAAAGATGATATAACACAACCGTATAGACTGTCACCTTCTGAGGAAACATATCATCGATCTTTACACATCCTGCATCAGCTGAGCGGTTGCCGACAAGACGAAGTCAAAGGGGAATTGGACATGAGAAATTGGAAGGGGAGATAAATTTAGGTAAACAACAAAATCTGTATATGTGACTTCATCTGTTTTTGTGTGGATGGATTAGGCTCTACCACAGAATACATCTGAAGCATCACATCATTATTTCCACACCCCACAGGGAGGAGAAGCACAGTGGCAGGGCATTAGAGGCCTATGGACTGAGCTGTACTGTAACTGGGTCAGAATTCTTCCCATTTTCAGATCTCTGATCACATTCTTAATGCAGTTTTCTGTTCCCAACAATACAATATGTCAAGAATAGAATGAACTACTTTTATTACCTTTGATAAGGTTTGTGTGTTTATGTCTTTGTGTGTCTCTCTTATTCCCAGTGCCAGGATGTGATGTTGGAGTGAAGGACAGACATATCCTCATGTCTCATCGTGCTCACACAGTGGAAACAACCAAAGGTTAGGTCGAGCGTGACGCAGCAACTACTAAGAACTGTGTGTGGGTGTGCGGTGTGTAAATTGAGACTCTGAATGTGAATCGAGCACATATTTAGTCAAATAACACATACAGCATTACTTCTAGCTCTCCCTCCAGTCATTGCCTGAGACATTTCCCTCGAGCTAGAGACGGCTCACTCACCACCCATACAGCCCTTTTTTATCAAGATGTTGGATCTTCTCCTTACCTCTCCGATTGTACTTACAATGGCTTGTGGACTATGATGGATTGAAAAGGAAATGTGGATAAAGTTAGAACACGTTGGTTGGACAGGGCTATGTCCCTCATCGTGAAAGATGGAGCTGCAAGACGACTAGCTAACTCCTGAGTTTTCAGCTGGTTCCTTGTGAAACTGAAAGGCATCGGACTAAAGAAGTGAAAGCAGGGTGACTCACAGACAAGATACAAGATCCAAGGCCTTTTTCCCAAAGCACTGATCTTCAGAGGAACCAACCTGACACTCAAGAGAAGCTTCAGATATCCAAGTGGAATGGAGTCTCTGCTCTCCGCGAGGGTAAGAGCGCCAGGCAGCCACGTGGGGAGAGAACGTCTTTCTAAAGAGCCCAAAGGTGCATGGCAGCTGGTTCCCCTGGCAGCGGGAACACATTCCAGACGCACAGGCAGGATATGGCGGATCTGCTTCAGTGTTATCGGGATTACTGAGGATCTTATTAGATCTTAACTGAGAACGGGTCTGCCCTGCTGCCCAAATTGAACACCTGTGTTTTATTTAGCAACTCACCCTGCCCTCAACTTTCTACTAAGTCATACCATCTATATGCTGTGAATGTGAGTAGAGTGGATTGGGAGGTAATGTGAGGGTCAAGGCACGAT